>BMAO01016343.1:0-63997 GCA_019973975.1 Trichonephila clavata | reverse complement strand
TTTTTTTCTGTTCTTGAAATATCTTGTAAATACTCCCAAAGATATGATCCATAAAAGTTCATATGGATTTAGGACTGAGAGTTCCAGTTATGTTTTTTAAGAAATCTTAAAGTTAATATTTGAAAATTTTCGTGTCTTTTCCAGGTTTAGCTATAAAAATAATTATTAAAATCCAACAAAGAAATAGATTTTAAATTCTATACTTTTTATTTCCAATAATCTAATAAATATAAACCACTTGCAATAAATAAATTATTGTTAATAATTTAGTACTTTATAAAAGTTTTAAAAAACTTCAAAAATGTTCAATGCTTTAAAATTGTAAAATAATGGATTGTCAAACTAACTTATTATTTTCAGAATCAATATAATAGTATAATTTGAATATAAAACAAAAATTTGTTTTACTGTTATAAAACTGTTTATGACTTCTACTCATAATGTAAAGAGAATGAAATATAAATATATAACTTATTGCAGTCAAAAACAATTATAATTTGTAAAACTCCTGTCCCACTACTAATTCCAATACATTGTACAAACTGTAGTTAAAAACAATCATATACTTACGGGACCAAAAATTTATATATGTATGGAAATATTTTTCCTTATCAAATATATAATGAATAATTACAAGATGATTTCTAAAATCTTAAAAGCCTTTAATGGAGAAAAAGCCCGACATAATTTGGATTGTTAGAAATTTCATTATATAAATATGCATGCTTTAAAACAAACAAATTTGCAAAGAAAAAGCATTTACAAAAATTTTTGTATTTACTGAATATAAAATAAATCAGAATTCATCCTCAAATATACATAATTGTATAAGAAAAGGTTTTGTTCAATTTACAAACAATTGCAAAGAAACTGTTTTAAATAATGATTTAAACAGATATAAATAGCAAAAATTATCAAAGAAGTATACAAAATATTATTAAAATTTGCTGTAAAATGTTTAGTCAAAGCAAAATACCTTTTACAAAGGCAAACGTTTATCTAAACAATTGTACATTACTGAAGCTAGAAGTGTACACATGCATATATAGGGCAAAAACAAATATATTTGTTCAAAACATTGTTTTTAAACCGTTAATTTTGAGAAAAAAGATTTTTGTATACATTGATAGATACGTCATTGATTGATTGATATACGTTTTTTATAGCACTGTCAGAGTGTGATATTTTTCGAAACACGGCGCTGCACACAGTCCAACATTATAGTCTTTACATTCAAAACGTGTTTCTCTCCGAATGCGTTTTCCGTTATCATTTTTCTTAAGGTAGCATACGATACATTTTCGTGGTGGTTTGTTTTTTCTTGAAGAGTCACTTTCCACATATGAAGCCATTATGAAGCACATATTTCTATTTATGCCTTCCAATTAAACGGACTATATTTTCAGAAATTTCAGATTTAACAAAGTTTCGAGAATCGGAATTACTACCTCCTTCTTCTATCAATCGTTCAATCAGTTTCATTCGAAAACCAATATGATTTAAAATACCGCTATTTTTTTATAGATAGTGAAGGAATTCCACACAATTTGATTTAACAAATATCGAAAAATATTCTTGTAGTATTTCCTTTGTTGATTTCGGGCAACAGGATAGTAGGATAGGCACTGGTCTGGTCTATCAACACCACCCATGGTGGTATTATAAAACACCACTGCTTTTGGTTTCAGTTTCACAGAATCCCGTTTCTTAGCTTTCACTTCCATCATATCAGCGTTATGAAAAGTGCTAAGCATATGAAGAAGTTTATTATCCTTCCACTTCAAAACACACATTTTTCCCTTTTGAGAGGACCTAATTTCCCCTTTCTTCACTTTAGAACTTTTTAACGAAACAGGTAAACCTTTTCGAGGTAACGGACTCGTGGCTGGCGTACCATGAGTTCGAGCCCATTATTACTGAAGACCCGCCCTGTAGGGGAACGATGCACGTTAAATCTGTCGAGAGCTGAAACGTCCCTTCTGTTGGTGTGCTCTGGTAGTTAGGAGAAGGGGAAGAGGTGCTAGCACAGGTGTCATCCTCGTCACTTGACCATGGCTCCAAATGACGAAGTTCGTCGCCAAAAGTTCTCGAGTAGCTGAACAGTGCGACGTTATTATTCACTCACTCACTCAACCAAATTGTATGAAATTTACGGAATAAATGAAAAAATATTAGAAGTGGAATATATTAAAAATTCAATTTAAAATTTTAAATATCCAAAGAATTATTAGTATTTATGGTAAATATTTTTCAACTGCGTACGCGAGATACATACATAATTATATTTTTCGAAATTCATATGTAGAATTTCAGTGCAGCTAATATAAAATTCCTGGTTTTGTATGGATAGATTACAAAAAATGTCCAAATTTTAATTACTTGTTCTTCAGTCAACCTCTATAATAGAACCTAAATGATAAGGGATTTTGCATAAATAGATACTTTTTAAATTGAATTTAAAATGGATCTTTATATTTATTTATAGACGCAAATGCCAATTGTAAATTTGTTCAGGTGCTCTTTCTTTCTCTTTTCCCGAAGATTCAAGCTTAAAAATTTGAGCTTGTTGTTTCTATTCTCTTTGAAGGAAACTGAAGTTCAGACATTAAATATTCTATTATAATTCGTTATCTAAATAATACAAAACTAGGTATTGCATGTAAGATACTCTGAACACCTGGCTTTGATATTATGACAAACTAAATTATTTAAATAGGTTTTATTGTTATTTTTATCAATGCGTACAAATTTTTTGCTAGTTCTGTTATACAGAAACTTAAAAATTATTCATGTTTAGAATAATAAAGTTTAACAGGTTTTAAATTTTGAAACTTTTTTTTTTATCAATTTTTGACACAAACGAAATAATTCCTTTAAAAAAAAACTTAGAAGTATTAATTAAAATAAGAAAAATGAAACTGTAAATTATCCTCATTGTTTTAATATATACTTTGAATTTAAATATAGATATATCATAGATATTTTTAGAGATACATTATAAAAACTTAATTCTACTTGAGAATTTTAAGGTAAAGAAAAAAATGTGATTTTGTCAAGCTACCCTTCTCCTTCCCAATTCGTTGAATTTCAAATTAATATATTAAATCAAAAGTGAGTATATCATCTATATTACTTATGTGATGGAACTTAAAAAATGATTTAAATGAAAGATTTATAAAAATACTTAGATCGTGAAAACTACATCAAAGAATTTATTTAATTCAAACCCAAAAAAATTTCAAGTCAAGTTTACTTACAAACTTTAACTGATAGTCCGTACTCTCTGGAGGTTTCAAATTCTTCCCAGTTTTTTACGATTGCTTCAGGGGAAGAACGGGGTTCTCCGCGAGCCACAAAACTTCCTGTCAGAGTCCATTGTGTCACCCCAACCCTCCCTAATTATCCTTCAAGATGTTAAACCTTTAAAGGGAGGAAAGGATTTCAGAAAAAGACATCTCTAACGCTTTCGAAGCTGTTACTTGAGGAGGGAAAAACACATTTGGTGCATTTTTGGTGAGTCCCTGGTCTTACAGGAAAAAACGTGTGGTGCGTTTTTGAAGCATCGCAGGATGGCAGAAAAAGACGTTTGTACCACTTAGAGCAGGCATGTCAAACACGTGGTCCAAGGCGCACATGGGTTGCGGCCCGCGAAGACATTTTACAAAATCAGGGTTTTTAAGTTTATTTTTTTATTTTAAAATTCACATTTTTCCGTCCAACTTTTAAAAATTTCCAACATATTAACCTGTTATGTATTCTTCTTTTTTAAAAAAAAAATCTATTTAATTATAAAAATAGCCCTTAAATGCAAATTATTTTTAATATTTTATTAAATTTTTTCTCATTTAATTTTACTATAATAATTTTTTTTATTTATTCTAAATGGATTTATGAATATTATTTGTTATAGAGATCGATTACGATTCATCGTGTGTGCGACTTTTATCTCTCTTTGAAGAGTCCAATCAGCGGTAGACGAATAGCGTGACGTTGAAGCAGTTGAAGTATTATTTTTTTAAATTTAAAAATCCAATTTTGATTTTTATTCATATTAAACTAAAAAGTTATTTAATAAAATCATAAACAAATTTCAAGAACAGAGTAAGATAATGTGAAATGAAGATGAACATCGTAATGTTCAAGAAAAATGGGAACTACAATATTTTTATGCCCAAAGCAAGAATAAAATATTGTGCCTGACATGTAAAATCTGTAATTCAGTTCTTAAGGTATATATTTTTAACAGGCAGTATGACACAAATCTAAAAACAAAGTCACAAATATGTTGTGAAACTTTGCGAAGACGAGTTTTTGGAATTGAAATCAACTCTTAAAAAAGGGGAAAAAAATGTATCTACTATATTTGTTGAGAGAGGAACTGAGAGTGAATATATGAACTTCGCACTGTTAAGCTACTCGAGGGTGTTTGGTGACGGATCATGGGTAAGTGACGAGGTCGGCACATGGGTTAGCACCCTCTCTTAACTTCCACATCACACCAATGGGAGGACGTTTTAGCCTCAACATATTTAGCGTGCATCAGCTTCATTAGTACAAGGCTCAAACTGATACGACTCGAGTTCGTTACCTTGTGTGACCACTAGGCTACCGCAATCACCTAAATTTGTTGAAGGAAATGCAAATGCAGTAAAAACTAGTTACATATTATCACTTTTTTAATCGTAAGCACAAATCGGAACCATTTACTAAAGAAAAATTTATCAGTGAATGCTTAGTTAGAGAGGAGGAATTTCCGTATTTACTCGAATCTAAGTTGCACTTTTTTTCCAATGTAATGCTACTGAAAATCGGGTGCGGCTTAGAATTGAAAGGAAAGAAATTTGTTGGATAGGGTATTTAGAGCAATTATGGGGGCATGTATGTAATTAAAAGTTTATAATACTGATAAAATAAATTATTATTCCCTTCTCATTAGTTCTTATTTTAAATTTATTTTAATTTAGTAAATTTTGATATCGATAAACCCTCTTATACTATTTTTCATTTTTTACAAAAATTTGTTGAGAATTTGGGTGCATCTTAGAATTGATGGCTGCTTAGATTTGAAAGAAAACCGGTTTTATGTCCAGATCAAACAAAAAAAATTTAGAAGCATAAGTTTAAGTCTAAATTCTGTAATCAACTGATGTGATGAAATAGTCGGGAACTGTAGAACTGTAGTCAATTCGAGTCCTGTATTCTGCGTAGTACATATTTTTGATGCATTTAAAGAAGTTTTGAGAGAAAATGTTCCTTAGAAAAAAAGTTGGCTTGTCTTGCAACTGATAGCGCACCTACCGTGACCAGTATTACTAAAGGATCAGCGAGATTAAAAGAAACAAGCAAACAGCATGGTAAATTTAAGCATTTCCATTGTATTATTTCATAGCAAGTACTGTTCTTGGGTATGAACTTGGATATCGGACATGTTTTAAAGTAGTTAGTAAAATTGTAACTGTATTCCAGCATGTAGACTTTAGCATCGTTGAATTGATTCATTTCTGGAAGATATAGAAGGTGAATTTATCGGGCAACCATATTATTTGAAAGTTCAATGGATTTCGAGTCATTAAGTAGTAAAACGATTTTTTAATTTTCTGGATCAAATTATTATTTTTTTGGAAGCAAAGAAAAAATTATGAATATGCTGAATTAACAGATGAGAATATATAAAAGAAGAAAAAGATGTTAAATTAAAAGCTGAGAAAAGATAAAAAAAAAAGAATGCTGAATTAAAAGATGAGAAATGATGAGAGGAGAAAAATATTCTGAATTAAAAGATTAAGTATCAAATAAGAAAACCCCTGGCTTTCTCAGTTGATCTTGCAAGTCAAATTAAGTTTCAAGGCAAAAATCTTTTTGTTACATTGCTATTTGATATTGACGCTTTCAAGCAAAAATTGTTACAAACATAAAGAAAAAACTTCTCACTTTGAAATCTTTCAAAATTTATTAATTAAAACACATAAATCAAAATTTACAGAATATTCTCACCAAATTAAATTGTTAGAGATGGAATTCGATCGAATATGTTCTAAATTTTAGAAACTTTAAATTACAATTTAACTTCTTAACTTCTCATATATCTATCGATATTGAAATTTTTAATAAAAACTTACAAATAGAATTAATTGAAATCTACTTTGATTTTTTGCTGAAGGAAAAATGTTTGTAAGTTGAAACTCTAGATTTTTATACACATTCATTTGTAGATTGGTTTCTTAAAATGTTATCATTTGTTACGCTTATAATGAATGGCTATGTTTGGGAGCATTTATTTATGCGAGAAACTTTTTGTTTTAAACCAAAATAACAATAATTCTGAAAGGTAAAGATAAAATAAAAAAAATTTATCATCATTTTTTAAAAAATTACATCAGCTCAATATGTTCGACCAAATTTTGACGACTTGGGTTGACAGAAAACAAACGATGTTAAATATCTTATAAAAGAAATATTAAATTGTATTTCGTATTACAAATTTATTTTTTGTTTTTTTTAACAAAACAATATAAAACATGCATAGCTTAAACAATAAAATAACATATTAAACTATTATGTATGTGTAATATGTAATACATTAGTTTTATAAATAAGAATATAATCATTCTAAATTCTGTTTAATTAATTTTTTGAACATTAAAAACATGCGGCCCTCGACTTAATATAAAATATTACATGTGGCCCGTGATATCAAATGAGTTTGACATGCCTGACTTAGAGGGTTAAGCAAGGTATCATTGATTACCACATAAACAAGATGTTACGAGAAGACAGCATCGTACAAATTCAATCGGCTTACACATCTCCTGTAGTTTTGTGTCATAAGAAGAACGGATTAACCCAGGACAATCCTGAGGTGTATAGATTTGCAGTGGATTATCGCAAACTTAATGCGGTAACTAAGTACCCGAGATATCCTTTGCCACTAATCGAGGATTTAATTACTAATATTCCTAACACGAAAATAATGAGTACTTTGGATATGCGCTCTGTTTATTTTCAATTGGCAGTACACCCCAGTGATGTAGCCAAAACTGCTTTTGTGACGAAAAACGGCACTTATGCGTTTAAGCGAATGCCATTCGGCCTATCGGGGCAGCGCCAAATTTCAGAAAGCCATAGATATTATACTAGCTGTTACCCGTCCGCTTCGCTGGGTATTTCATGATGTTTTATAAATTTTTACTGCTTATATATATGTATAAATTATTGATATCTAAGTCCTAGCATTAATAATTCGATTGTATTGAAAAATATACTTATACCTTTAACTGTCGCAAAAAAAGGGCAGAACTCATCTAATTTGTATTTTCTAAAAATCTCTAATATTGAAGCATAGAATGATGTTTGCTCTTTCGTAACTCAAAAACCAAGTGGATTCCCGCAAAACCAATTTTCGGTGGATCTCTACTCCGTAAATTGAACATGCAAGCCAAATTTCAAAAGTCTAAATCTAACAGAAAAAAGCAAAAGTTTTACTATAAATATCCCCGTAATCCGTTGAGAGCCGTTTTCCAAAATAACCGCTCTTAGAGGATTTCAATTCAACAAAAGAAAAATGCAAACCAAATTTCATTATTATAGTCCTTGTAGCTCGAAAAAAGTAATTTTTTTGTCAATACGTCCCAGTAACCCCCTGCACCCCCCCCTAAGAACTTGATTTGCTTAAAATACATTCTCAGTGGATCTCTATTCAACAAAAGAAACATGCTTAACAAATTTCAAGTATATGGGTCCAACAATTAAAAACATTAAATTTTTTCTGTAACTCCTCTTGACCCCTCGCAAACATCCTTAGGGGTCAATTTTCGTTTCACTCTTTGTTAGAGGAACTCTATTCCATGAAAGGAAAATGCCTACCAATTTTCAAGCAGGATGATCAAATAGTTTAAAAATGGAAATATTTATCGATTACGCCTCTTAAACTCCCGAAATTAAACTTGATAGTTGATATTCGCAAAACCCATTTTGTAGCGGTACTTACTTTACGAAAGGAATCTGCTTATCAAATTTCAAGACTGTACGTCTAACAGTTTAAAAATGGGGATAATTTTCTATAACGCCACTTGAGCCCCCGCAACGCCAATTCTGGGCCTGTTTTCACAAAACCCATTTTGTAGGGGAATTGCACTCTATGGAAGGAATCTGCTTAGCAAAATTTGAAGACTGTGGTCCTATTAATTAAAAATGCAAAAAATTATCAATAACGCCCCTTGAACCCACGCAACGCCACCTAGGGGTCGATTTTCACAAAATATATTTTGTAGTGTATTTCTATCGTATGAGAGGAATATGCTTACCAAATTTCAAGACTGTGAGTCTAATGGTTTAAAAATAGAAATAATTATTTATATCTGCCCTTAACCCCCTGCAGCACCCCTTGGGGGTCAATTTTCTCCAAACCCGTTTTGTAGCGGATATTTACTCCATGATAGAAACATTTCTACCAATTTTCAAGCAGCTAGGTCAAGTAGTTTAAAATCGAAAATATTTATCTATTACGCCACTTATACCCCGCAACGCCACTTAGAAGTCTGTTTTCACAAAACCTTCTTATAGCTGACTCTATTAAATAAATCTATTTATTAAATATAAAGACTGTGCGTCTAATAGTTTAAAAATGGAAATAATTATCTGTAACGCCCCTTAAGTCCCGCAACGCCAATTGGGGGCAATTTTCACGAAACCCATTTTGTAGCGTATCTCTACCCTATGAGAGGAATCTGCTTACTAAGTTTCAAGACTGTACGTCTAATAACTTAAAAATCGCAATTTATAACGCCCCTTAAACCCCCACCCCCGCAACACCCCTTGGGGGTCAATTTCTTCCAAACCTGTTTTGTAGCGGATATTTACTCCATGAAAGAAACATTCCTATCAATTTTCAAGCAGGTAGGTCAAGTAGTTTAAAAACGAAAATATTTATTTATTACGCCACTTAATCCCCTGCAACGCCACTTAGAGAACTGTTTTCACAAAACTTTCTTATAGCTGATCTCTACTCTATGAAAGAAATCTATTTATCAAATATAAAGACTGCGTCTAATAGTTTAAAAATGGAAATAATTATCGATAATGCCCCTTAAGTCCCGCAACGCCACTTGAAAGGGCAATTTCCACGAAACCCATTTTGTAGCGTATCTCTACCCTATGAATAGGAATCTGCTTACTAAGTTTCAAGACTGTACGTCTAGTAACTTAAAAATCGGAATTTATAACGCCCCTTAAAACCTCCGCCCCCGCAACACCCCTTGTATGACAATTTTCCCAAAACCCATTTTGTAGCGGATATTTACTCCAGGAAAGAAACTTACCTACCAATTTTCAAGCAGGTAGGTGAAGTAGTTTAAAAACGGATATATTTATCTATTACGCCCCTTAACCCTCCCCAACGCCACTTAGAAGTCTGTTTTCACAAAACCAGTTTTGTAACTGATCATTATTCTACGAAAGGAATCTATTTATCAAATTTAAAGACAGTGCGTCAAATAGTTTAAAAATTGAAATAATTATCTATAACGCCCCCTAAGCCCCTGCAACGCCACTTGGGGGTTGATTTTCACCAAACTCATTTTGTAGCGGATCTCTATTCTCCGAAAGGAATCTGCTTATCCAATTTCAAGATTGTACATTAAGTAGTTTAAACATGGAAGCAATTATTTATAATGCCCCTTAACCCCCTTAACGCCCCTTGCGTTACGAATTTCGGAAAATCCGTTCTTAGCTGACGTCTACTCTACGAAAGGAACATGTCTACCAAATTTCAAGTTTTTAGGATGAATAGTTTCGGAGATATCGTGATTAGTCAGTCAGTCAGTCAGTCAGTCGCTTTTCTCCTTTATATATATAGATTGCAACCACTGTTAGGGAAGTGTTTCCACGTGTATATGGATGATGTCATCATCGCATCTCCATCATTTGCACATCACTTGGAACATTTAAGGGAAGTATTTAGGTTATTGCAAGAAGTGGGGTTGACGTTGAATAAAGATAAGTGTAAGATTGGATGTGAGAAACTAAAATACTTAGGACTCGTCATTAGTAAAGATGGGATAGTCACGGATGAATCTAAAGTTAAGGCAATACTCGAAATGAAAGCACCAAAAAATACGAGAGAAGAATCAAAATTTCTCGGAATGGCCCAATGGTATCAAAAATTTGTTAAGGGGTACGCAGAACTCTGCGAGCCACTGTATAATTTAAAAAAGAAGGGTAGGGAATTTAATTGGTCGGAAGAGGCGCCAGCTGCTTTTGAATCGATCAAACGTGCAATTACGGAAGCACCAGTGCTAAAATTACCGGATTTTAATGTACAATTTGAGCTTTTTTACAGATGCGAGTTCTATTGGGATTGGAGCAGTGCTTACGCAAAGTCAGAGACCCATGGCATATGCATCCCTCACACTTAATAAGGCGGAGCGCAATTACACAATAACCGAGCGTGAATGTTTAGCGGTGATTTGGGCTTTAAAAAATTTTCGCACCTACTTTGGATCGTTACCAGTAAAAGTAATTACAGATAACGCAGCGGTAACAAAACTCACTAATGGTAAAAATTTATCAAGTCGTATGATACGATGGTCACTCAAGCTAGCCGAATTTAATGTTGAATGTGAACATAGGCCAGGTGCTCAAAATATTGTGGCAGATTTGTTGCCGCGGAACCCTGTGGAAAATTTTGAGGATAGCAATATAACTTATGCAGTAATTACAGATTTGGTACTTTCGTCAAGGGAACAATTGATAGCTGAACAAAAGCAGGACTCCCAGCTGGGTCATATTTATCGCTACTTACAAAACCCCGATGACAGTTCAGTAAATGAAGGGGTCTCTGGGAACTGGTCCCAGGATTTCAAAATCATTGAAGGATTGTTATTTTATGCGAAATAAGCATCCTCTCTCGGAGAAATGAGAGTATATATTCCAAAATCGATGCGTGGTGCGATAATGCACGAATTTCATGATAAGCCTATGGCTGGACATCTTGGAATACGGAAAATATATTTACGCATGATGGATGGGCATGTTATTTTCCATACATGCGTAGGGAGATACATGATTATGTTTAAACATGCAAGACGTGCCAAAAATTTAACTATAAGAACGCGTTACCGGACAGTCATTTAATACCGATTGTAACCAATTATCTGAACGAAATAGTTTCATTTTATTTATAAGGCCCTACCCAGCATCGAAACCCCAAAGATATCGATATATTTGTGTAATAACGGATCATTTTACGAAGTGGTTAGAAATAATACCCCTCCGAAAGGCGTCCGCAAAAATAATCGCCAATGCCCTGTTCGAATATTATATTTCGCATTACGGAGCTCCTATCAAGTTAATCAGCGACAACGGCACCCAATTTGTATCCGAAGTTTTTGAACATTTAACTGATGGATTAGATGTAAAATATGCCAAAACAGTAGTGTATCGACCTCAATCAAATCGAACGGAACGAGTTATTCGCGATTTATTACAAGTGAATGCTACTTTTGTAAATCATTATCATGAATCCTGGGACAGGTTTCTAAAGGAATTCACGTATGCATTAAGAAAGGTAGTTCATGAAACCACGGAAAAGACCCCAGCAGAATTATTTTTGGGCAGGAAACCTATTACCCCGTTTCAAAAACTTGTGATGATGCCGGAAGGTACAGAATTTGAAGTTGGGATAATTGAAAAGGTATTTCAGGAAGCTAGCAGAATACAATGAAAAAGCAATAAAAGTCGGCGAAGTATTACAATAAAAGGGGAAGCGAAATTAACATTAAGGTGGATGATTTAGTGTTGGTCGAAACTCACCCTATAAGTTCAGCCAGTAAAAAAGTAGTTGCTAAGTTCTGCCCTAAGTTTGTGGGTCCTTTTAGAGTTGTGAGTGTTAAAAACAATAATGTTGTAATTTGGAAAGCAGGTAGAAGAACTACAGTCAATATAGATCAGATTCGAATTTACCATCAGAGAAAAAGCGATGAAAGTTTAGTGGAGGTAGATTCTTCAGTTAGTAGAGGATCCGAATATCAATCGAGTAGTTTTGAGGATGGTAGATATGGGTTAGATAGTTGACAAAGTTCTAAGAGTAATGAGTCTGGTGGAATACAGGAGAAAATTTTGAAAATGATAGAGTAGGGAATAAAAGTTATCAGAGAGAGACAAAAAGGAGCGGACACGAGTTGACAAAGGGTCGGTGTAAGAGGGCGATATCTTACTCACTATTCCAAGGGAGAAAAAGAAAAATGAAAAACAAACACTCCAGAAGATGCAAAAGAAAACAGGAGTCACTTCCATAGGAGCAGAGGAGTAAAAGAGCACATATCTACAGAGAAGTCTACAAACGAAGGCTACGTCCTCCATCTCGTCGAATGTGCAGACAAGGAAGAGAAATAAAGTTGAAGATCGCTACAGTAGACAAGTTCCAGAAAAAGATCAACAACAACTACGACGGAGACAACAGAAAAGGTCAAACTTCAGCAATTCCAAAGATGGCAGAGAAGTCTATGGGAAAGCCAGATCAAGATCACCAAAAGGATCATTGACAGGCCATGAAGGATCCACCCGATCTAGAAGAGATAAAGAAGGACGAGGTCACAACTACAACTTGAGGAGTCACCGAGACTATAGACCAGACTGCCAGGAGGCAGGAGGGAGTCAACCCAGCAGTAGGTCCACGTCATTGGAGGTGCAGATAGGAGACTTTAAAGAAAGAAGAGGAGCAAGATATTAGCCAGGTTGTATTGTTTCATTTATATTTTTACTGACAGGCAGTCATTTGAATTTTTGCAAGAAGCAAGTCTCGTTTTTTTAATAATGTTGTCTAATGCAAAAGACTCACTACTTTGAGTGAAAAAACCTTTTGTATATTTAAATATATTTTAAATTGTGGAAAGCATATGTATGTTTAAATTTGTTTACCTTAAAGTCTTGGCTAAATGTGCGAGAATTCATTGTATTGTTTGTTTATATTGAATATTTTGAAAATTGTATATAATTGTGTATATATAAACATATTGAAGTGTATATTAGTATATATCTGGTTTTTGGGACTCGCGGCGTAGAGAGAGAGAGAGAAGGAATTGCTAAACTGCATGCAAGTATCATCTACGGATCACTTCAACGAGCTTAGCGCGTATTTGATAGTATTTGATATATTTAAAGTAAAGTATTAGATTAATCATTAAAAGAATCAAAGGAATTAGATTTAGTACCGACCTGAAGTTAGCAGGAGTTCGTCTCCTTGTCATTTCTGATAGCTGAGATTACTTAGACGGGAATATTATATTTGAATGTTAGATTAGAGTATTAGATTTGAGTATCAGGATTAATCTAGGTATTAGAGAATCCCTCCGAGGTTTCCACTTATAGATTGAACTTGTGCTTGTTAATTGTATTTGTCTGTCTTCAATAAATAATTGTAATTATGGCTTTTGTTGGTAATGATATGTTTCCTCCAGCATTTACAGGCGCATCGGGCGATGTGTACTCAGTCCAAGATAGGACAAAGCTATGACATACCTTTTACGGTATTCTATTTTTTCGCCACGTTTTCTAGAAAATAAAGTATAATTATCTTTCCACAATCACCAGACTTGGCCTTAATAATGTAACATCACTTCATAGTTAGCAATTTGTCTGTTATCCATTCTTTGCTTCTTCGCACCCCAGATGAAAAACCACCCAATATGGCCTCCATTTTGAAGCGAATGTACTATAGATATAATCACTCGAGTCCGTTCTTTTGTCCATCTAGCACATAACCGTACTACAGATGAGGAGAAAGGATGGTCCGCTATTGTGAAGAGGAAAGGCGCAACTATACTGAAAAATATGCTGCTATGCTTTTTCACTAGTGGAGTCATGCATTCCTCAAATTTTGTTAAGAGTTTGGCTATGAAATCCAGCATTAAATAAAGTAGATGATTTGAACTCTTATGACGATAAATTGTATCAACTACTATTGTTTCTCCGAACGGAAAATGAAGGGAAAGAAAGGATTTTGTTGGCAAAATCAGGCTTCGCGATTCCATAAAAACTTGGAAAAAGAGTAAAAAGTCTCGAGAAGTTTAAACTCCTGCCCGACAGACTACAATTTAATCTATGGAGCAAAAACTTTGAAGCAGTGTGTATTTTATGGAAAAGTCCATAATTCTCAAGACTATTTATAGCTCAAAGAATGTCTTTTGAAGAAAAACCAGATATTTTAAAGAAAAATAAGGCTTGCTTTGTCTGTTTAAAGGATAGACATGTTTCTCGGAGATGCAAATCAACCGTTAAATGTGTGATTTGTAAAAAAAAAACAAAAAAACATTGGACAATTATGTGCACTGAAAAGGATAATAACGCAAGACCTACCATCGCATATGATACAAGTGTTGCGCCCTCTAGCGCCCGCTATGTGAAGCGAGCTTGTAAACAGAGGGGGACCAGGAGTTGTTGACAAGAAACTGAACGGTAACAAGACACTGAACAGATGTGTAACGAAGCGAAGCGAACGGAATGCGTTATGTAGCGGTTTTTTGTAAAAGGTAGATTAGTTTTAAAATTATATTGTAAAAATAAACGTTAGTTGCTTATCACAAAAGAAACCTCTTTGATGTCAACTTCAGGAAGGCCTCTCATTTTAATAATAACGATCACATGGATCAAGTAAGAATACCACAATATGGCGCCCCCGGTGGGTGGCTTGATTGGAACGGTAACAAAGTAGCGAAGAGGTAGGCAAAGATTTATTATTTTCCATTTTTAAGATATTAATGCATAGAAATTTGATTTTGTTTTGAATATTTGAATGATCAATTTTTGCATTGAATGTACTGATTATACAGTTTAGAAGATTTAAATAATTAAGATAGTAGAAATGGAAATAATAAAAAGAAGCAAAACCGCTCAGAGCTTCGTTTACGAAAGCGTATAATAAGTTAGAAAACGCATTAACGGACGATAGCGTCAAATATGACGAAATTGAAATGTGCTTAGAATTGTTTAAGCAAAAAGCAGACTCGTTAGAAACAATTCATAACGGTTATTTAAATGACTTAGAAAACACACAAGATTTTGAAAATGAATTTATTGCGGTTGAAGAATACCGAGAAAAATCGCTGAGAATTCAGCTACGAGCTAAGTGTGCGCTAGGGAATTTGAAAAAGATTACGAAGGAGAACGAGACTGCTTTTACCAATAATGGCTTGCAGTCACAAAATGATAGATTTCCGAAGACATTATGTCAACGACTCCCCGAAGTAAAGCTGTATAAATTCGGTGGAGACTTGAAAGATTGGTTGACATTTCGGAACCAATTCAAAAATATCCATGAAAATACGAATCTGACAAACGCGGATAAATTTCATTATTTAATCCAATCAATGAAATTAAAATCTGAATCAAGAGAAATTGTAGAATCTTTTCCCATAACTGATGAAAACTATTCTTCATTTTTAGAGAGTTTAAAAGAAAGATATGGTAGAAAAGACTTGTTAATAGATTTTTATGTTAGAGAGCTATAAAAGCTCGTTTTGAACAACGCAAATAGGAATAAAAGCGATTCTTTGAGTTGTTTATACAATAAACTGTCTACTCAATTGAGAGCATTGAGCTCCTTAGGAGTAACATCTGAAATGTGCGGGGTAATATTATATCCACTTGTAGAAAGTTCATTACCTATAAATGTGTTACGTTCATTTGAATGGCAAAGAAAAAGTCTGGACAATGAAGTAAAATTATCTAGACTTGATGCAATATTTCATTTTTTGAAAACTGAGGTAGAAACTGAAGAGAAAATCCGGCTAAGCCGAACAGACATATTTCACTTTTCCTCGGAGCGGAAAAACGCCGCGCCTGCAAAATCTCGAGAACGAAAACCCTCAGCAACCGAATTGTTTAGCCAGAAATCAAATGATAATTCATGTATGTTTTGTTTTAAAAATCATGAAACTCGATCGTGTAAAAAAGCCTATTTTATTCCTTTAGATGAAAAATTGTCAGTGATTAAAAAGAAAGGTTTATGCCGTATTTGTTTAACGAAAGGTCATTTAGCAAAACTCTCTGTTCATCTAGTATTGAACGTAATCTCTGCTCTGAAAGACATTTAAAATTAATGTGTCCTAACTTAAGAGTTAATAAATTGGATCAAATACCAAAACAAAGTTTTAATGATATGGATGAAAGGATTACAGACACTTTGTATTCGCACACAAGTGCAACGCATGAAGTTTTTTTGCAAACTCTTGTAGTTAATATTAAAGAAAAAATGACACGACGTAAGGCTAGAGTTATTTTAGATACGGGTTCCCAAAGATCTTACATTAAAAAATCTACCGCAGAGGAGTTAGGTTTTGAAATTTAGAGAGAAGAATTTTCACACGCATTATTTGGGGGTAGGAAAACTAAAAAACAAAGGCATAATTGTTATAAAATTTATATTTATAGCCTTGACGGGAAATATAGCTGTAGATTAGAGGCTTTAGATCAAGATATTATTTGCAACGACATAGCTAGCATTAGGTACGGACCTTGGATGAGGGAATTGAAACGAAAGAAAATATTTATAACTGGCTTTCAAAATGATTCAGGACCCATTGAAATACTTTTAGGAGCCGACGTTGTTGGTAAACTATTTACGGGAAAACGAGAAGAATTGATGTCTGGATTAGTTGCCATGGGGACTAAATTAGGTTGAACATTAATGGGAAAAGTTCCTCAGTTACAACATTAAAATGTGAATATGACTGTCGTTAGTATGCTGTCTCAGGAATTGCCAATTTCATTCTTGTGGGACTTAGAGCTGCTCGGTATTAGAGATCCTGTTGAACAAAATACCAAAGATGATTTGCGAAAGGCCATAATGATTCACTTTCGAGATACTGTTCAGCAAAATTCAGATGGAAGGTACTAAGTAAGCTTACCCTGGAAAGAATATCATGCCCTTTTACCCAATAACTATGAGTTAGCTTATAAGAGGTTAGATTCTAATAAGAAATTAGACAAAACGGGATATAGAGAAAAGTACCAGGAAGTTACTGAGGAATGGATAGAAGGAAGGAGTGATTGAAGAAGTTTCTTGCGAAGAATTGTCGTTGCAAGAGTCTCATTACCTTCCTCATCGTCCAGTTATTAAAGACACCTCGGTTATGTCTTCTTTGAAAATTAGGCCCGTCTTCGATGCCTCGGCCAAGATCCCTAACTACCCATCCTTGAATGATTGTTTAGAAACTGAAATGAACTTTATCGAGACAATTCCCACCATTTTAGTCAGATTTCGACTGTATGAAGTAGGTGTAGTTTCGGATATTCAAAGAGCATTCCTACAAATCTCTCTCAACGAAAACGATCGACATTTCCTGCGATTTTTTCTGTATGATGAAAAAAAATAATGTCAAGACCTATAGATACCGGCGAGTAGTTTTCGGCCTGACCAGCATGCCGTTTTTATTGAAGGCAGTCATTCATCATCATTTGTCAAGAGATACTTACAAGTTACAATATTCTGAAAAACTGCTAGAAAATTTACGAAGCAGTTTTTATGTAGACAATTGTGTTATGAGCGTGAAGAATCCGTCGGAATTAGACAATTTTATGAAGGCAGCCACAGAAATTATGAAACAAGGTCAATTTGAGTTAAGAGGTTGGGAAAGCAACAAACTTTATGTTTGCCCCCGTTCAAGTTCTGGTACAAATGTTTTAGGATTGATATGGAATAAAGACTCTGATACTTTAAAAACTGATTCGGAATCCCTGAAACTGGAAGAACTAGGAACATTAACAAAAAGGAAAATTTTGTCCCTCACAAGCCGAATTTTCGATCCAATTGGATTTATTTCTCCAGCTTTAATAAGACCAAAACTTTTACTTCAAGAAACTTGGAAGAACAATGACCACTGGGATTCAGAAGTTCATGTAAACATAAAAAGGAAATTCCTTTCCTAGTTGAAAGGTTTACGCTATTTAAGTGATGTTAAGATCTCAAGATGGTTAGGAATAGCTACAGAATCGAACCTAAGTCTCCATATATTTGTTGATGCAAGTCAGACTGCTTATTCGGCTTGTATATTTATGAGATGCGAATCTTCTGATGGTGCAGTCAATGTCCAGTTACTCCAAGTTAAGTCAAGAATAACTCCGATGAAGAAAATAACGATCCCGCGTCTTGAATTGATGGGAGCTACTATTGAAGTGAGATTATTTGATTCCGTGAGTCAGGCTCTGAAACCAGAAATTGAGAATATTAATTCATATTTTTGGACTGATTCATCAACAGTGTTGACCTGGATTAAGAGACAATAACAGTGGTCAGTGTTTGTGAATAATCGAATTGTTGAAATAAGAAGGCTGACTCCCCCTGAAAACTGGTTCCATGTTCCAGGAAATCAAAATCCTGCTGACATTCTCTCTAGAGGTTGCGGACCCAGACAGCTTTTGAAATCTGAGTGGTGGCTAGGACCTACTTGGCTAAAGAAATCTAAAGAAGACTGGCCTAACTTATTTGGTAGTGTCAATGAAGAAGAAGTTGAAAAAGAGAAGCGAAAATTGTCGTCTCAGCTAGCAATATATAATTTAAATCCACTGTAACTCTATTAGCAACAAGAGTTTCAAAATTTTCAAAAATAGTTAGAGTCTTAGCATGGATATTACGCTTTCAATCGAAAGCTAAGAATTTAAAGAGAAGCATGCAGATTTAACACAAGAAGAAATAATGGAAGCTCAGAAAACACTACTGCGTTCAGCACAAAGGAAAGAAGGAAGAAAATCTTTGAAAAACGTTCAAGTTTTAACTGATAATGATGGTATACTCTGGTTAAAGTCCAGAATTGCCAACGAAGATGAATTATCTGAATTCATTGCTCCATTGATTCTTCCACCTAAACATTTAGTGATTAATCAATTTATTGAGCAAGAACACTTAGTTCACAAGCATGTAAGGAACTTCCATTCTTCTAACAATTTTACGAGAGAGATTTTGGATCATCAAAGGTCGGAGAACTGTTCGTTCCGTTATTAGAGACTGTATCATCTGTAAAAGACAAAAATCGAAAAACCTTAAAGTTCCATTTCCACCACTGCCTCGAGATGGAACCAGACTATCAGCAGTATTTGAAGTGTCCGGTGTGGATTTGGCCGGACCCTTAATAACCAAGTCAAATGAGAAGGTTTGGATTGTCCTCTTTTCCTGTGCTGTTTACAGAGCTGTCCACCTAGAGTTAATACCTTCTCTCAGTACAAATGCTTTTATTCAAGCATTACGAAGATGTATCACAAGAAGAGGTAGAATATCCATTCTATACTCAGACAACGGAACTAATTTTACAGGCTTAAGTACAGCATTGAAGCGACTTGATTGGACAAAAATTCAACGCGAATTTGATGTTAACCAAATAAGATGGAAGTTCAACTCACCATCTGCCCCATGGTGGGGAGGATTCTGGGAAAGGCTAATTGGAATATTAAAAGACCTTCTCAGGAAAAACTTAGGACGTTCAACTCTGATATACTAAGAACTGTTCACTCTTGTCTGTCAGTGTGAATCAGTTAGGAACAATAGATCCTTGACATACCTGTTAGAAGAACCCGATTTAAAAGCTTTAACGCCATCCTCTTTTCTTCAAGATCTCCCAAACAATGATGTGCCCGATCTGGACAAAATTGATAAGACCAATATCAATAAGAAATACAGATATGTTCAGAGACTAAGGCAAATACTAGAAGAAAGATTTCGAACCGAATATTTGGGATTTTTGCGGTCATCCATCCCTAAAAGACTTGATCAAATCAAAGTTGGAGATGTCGTATTAATTGGTAGGGAGGATAAAAAGAGACTTTAAAGGCCCTTAGCAAGAGTCATCGAACTCTTTCCTGGAAGAGATGGGCATACAAGGCTGGTGAAATTAAAAACAGGCAAAGGAACTTTACTCAGACATGTCCAAAGACTGTATCCTTTAGAAGGCACCGAAAGTACGAAGGCCATGGACATTAACTTGGACTTGAAATAGAAATATCCTTTTGAACAATTTTAGTTTTATAATTTTGTGAATTTATATTGAAGTAATTTTTATTGCAGATATTTACTATGTATTTTTTTACTCATTGAATATTTACTCTACGTTTTAGTTTGAGAATTTGAATTCTGTTGTATATTTTCCTAATGTCTTTTTGTACCATTATATAGATAATTGTATGCTTATGATATTTTTTAGTATATTTTCAGTTTGCTTAGTTCTTTGTTGAGTTTTCTCCTAGAAGTTCTAAAACTCAAGTGGGGAGAATGTTGCGCCCTCTAGCGCCCGCTATGCGAAGCGAGCTTGTAAACAGAGGGGGACCGGGAGTTGTTGACAAGAAACTGAACGGTAACAAGACACTGAACAGATGTGTAACGAAGCTAGGCGAACGGAATGCATTATGTAGCGGTGTTTTGTAAAAAGTAGATTAGTTTAAAAATTATATTGTAAAAAATAAACGTTAGTTGCTTATCACAAAAGAAGCATCTTTGATGTCAACTTCAGGAAGGCCTCTCATTTTAATAATAACGATCACATGGATCAAGTAAAAATACCACAACAAGCATTGAGAAAAATGTAGTGTTGGGAAATCAAAGCGAACCAGAAATTCTATCGCAAACACTATTAGTATTAATTGAGGTGGATGGAAGTAAAATGGTTAGAGCGTTTTTAGATACAGGGTCTCAAAGATGATATGTTTTGAAGTCTACAATGAATGAAATGAATATATACCTACAGAACGAAGCGAAACTTGTACACATGTAGTATTTGTTGGCGCTAGTTCCAAGAAGAAACATAATTGCTATGAACTGTCAGTAGGCATTTAAGGAAAAATTATTCTAGTAAGATACAAGTTTGGGATCAATAGATTATTTGTGGTCATGTTTCTAGCATACAAAGAGCTAGGTGGTTCAAGGAGCTTCAAAATAAAGGTATCCAATGCACTGATATTGGAAAAAGCTCGATGACTGTAGAGCTATTGATAGTAACTGATTACGCTGCAAATCTTTTCACAGGAAATATATGTCATCTGTCGTCTGGTTTAATTGCTGTGGAAACCTATTTGAGATGGAATGTAATGGGAAGTCCAAAAGTTGCTTCCAACAACTACTCATCTATTTCTTTGTGTATAAAGTCTTGACATTTCAAACCTATAGAGACTAGAAGCTATTAGTATAATGGAACCATGGGGAGATGATAGTTGAAAAAATTTAGAAAGTAAAGTCATTGATTATTTTTCCAGAAGTGTAAAAATTGACGAAGATGGAAGATATGAGGTCAATCTTCCGTGGATGCGCAGTCTAGATGAGCTACCCGCAAATAGACATATTGCCTAGAAAAGACTAGTTTCTATTAGCATGAAGTTGTTAAAGCAATAAAGTTGAATGTTATAATGATGTCTTCGAAGAGTGGAAGAACGAAGATTTTAAAGAAGATCTATAAAATCTTCTGAGGTGAGGGTCCTGGTCATTACCTACCTAATCAAGGAGTATTTAAGATTAAATCTTCCAAAAAAATGTAACCAGAAACAAGACAACCAATTAACGAGGGGAGTATCACAACAGAAAAATGTGGCAAATCATTTAGTCTAATAAACAACTATCCTGTTAGTGCAAGCTACAACATCAAGCTACAACGAAATCGAATATCGAATATCAAGCTACAACAAAATTATTAGACGCGTAGGATGAATCTTAAAAACAATTCGAAGACCGTTAGAGCATGCTGAAAAGAGGGATGTTTGACTATATTTGAAATAAATGAAGCAAAGAAAAGGATTGTCCAGCTGAGGAGTGTAATTTAAGGATTAAAAACATGCTGACTGAGAAAAACGACTTACAACGTTTTGGGTACCCTATTCTTCTTCCTGGAAAACATAGGTTAGTGGAACTTCTGGTCACAGAGGCTCATTTAGAAAATTCTCTTGTTGGGGTACAGAATCAGTTGTCAAAATTGAGAGAAAACATTTAGGTTATAAATAGAAGTAGAACCGTTCACAGAGAAATTAACAAATGCTTAAAATTCAAGAGATACATTTCCAGGAACCTAGAGACACCAACTACCAGTTTTCCTCAGGACTGAATAGAAGAATACGCTGCGTTTGAAGTGAGTGCAGTGGACTTGGCAGGACCACTTACCCTATAGGGAGGTAAAAAAATGTTTGATAGTTCTTTTTACCTATTCGGTGTACCGTGAAGTACATCTCGAAATGCTACTACTACTACACTTACTACTACACTTCTGGCCACCGTAAATGCAACACCCAGAAGGAAGCACGCAAATAACATGAAATGTATAACATGCATTAGTGGAGATGAGATATGCAAATGATTAGAATTTCAACGCATACACACATCACGCACGCCTTTGGCGCCACCTCAAAGCGCTATTTAAGGCTTGGAGATTTCGACTATTTAGAGTTCGGCAATAGTGTTTTTCTTACGGTTTTTTCAGAAAACGATCAGTTATGTCTCGTAGAAAACAGCAAACAGCTTTTGATCAAGTTTCCGAGTTCAACACAGGAAGGATAGTGGCCTAATGAGATTGTGGATTATCTTTCAGGGAAATCGGTAGTCGTGTTGGACGAAACCAAATAACTGTAATGCTGACATGTGACCGTTGGATGCAGGAGAGTACGACGGACCGACATGGTCGATCGCATCCACCTCAGTGCACAACTTCACGTGAGAGAAGGCAAATTGTGCGCATATCAGTGACAGATCGCTCAATCACATATCACGAACCATAGCACAACACATTGAGTCTGTAACGCATCATTTAGTGTCTGTGCGTACCATTAGGCGCCGTTTGCAGCAGAGTGGTCTGTCCGCAAGACGTCCATTGCTTGGTCTACCCTTGGCGCAGCACCACAGACGTCTCCGCCGCCAATGGTGCGATAAAAGAAGGACGTGGGTGGCAGAATGAAATGAAGTTGTATTTACTGACGAGTCACGCATCTGTCTGAAACACCACGATAGTCGGATTCATGTCCGGGCACACCGTGGAGAGAGGATACTGAACTGCTGCGTTATGCACCGCCACACTGGTTCTGCACCGGGTATTATGGTACGGTGCGGTATTGGATATCACTCTCGCACTCCTCTAGTACGCATTGCCAGTACTTTAAACAGCCAGCACTACATCTCCGAGGTGTTGGTGCCAGTTGTCCTTCCTTAACTTCAGGGCTTGACCACAGCCATATTTCAACAGGATAATGCGCGACCACACATGGCATGCATTTTCCAAAGGTTCTTCGTCAATCACGAGATTGAATTGCCTCCCTGGCCGGCTCCCTCTCCGGATCTTTCGCCGATAGAAAATATGTGGCCCATGGTTGCTCAACGATTGACCCAAATTACATCCCCAGCTGCCACACCAGATTAACTTTGGGAACGTGTGGAAGCTGCTTCGTCTGCTGTACCCCAAGAACACATCCAAAGTCTCTTTGAATCAATGCCGAGGCGTGTGGCAGCGGTGATCTCCAACTTTGGCTACTGATTCTGGCAGGAACCACACTCCACAGAAGTCTATAAATTTAATCATTTGATACTTGCTCAACATGTTATATCCAAAATAAATTTTGGTGTGCTATCTCTTGTCTTTCTTGGTGTTGCATATACAGTGGCCACAACAGTGTATATCATTTCTCATTTACCTTCCGCGGTTCATAGCCTGAAGAGTTTGACTAAAGGTGAGGTATAGTGAAAATGGCACTAACTGATTGTTTCTCAAATTGTGAGACGCACCCCTCTGGGGGGGGCGTGATAACCCTATTAGGGGAAAGGGCGCGAGTACATCGAAAATTTACGATTTTTTAAAAAATATAACTGGATTAAAGAAAAGCAAAATACTTTCTGACAAAATTTTTAAAAAAATACACATTTTCACTTATATAATTTATGTATATTATTTGCCGATATTACGTCATCAAAAATAAAAGCTTTAATCTTCATCCAAATAAAAAAAAAATATTTTATATGAAATGCTGTAATCCAACGATAAGAGAATTTTTTAATTTCTTTTTTTTTAAACCTGAAGTCAGGGGCGATCCTAGCAGGTGTGCACTGCGTGCACCGCACGCGGCCGGCCAGAACAAGCGGGCGGCCACAGGCCGCATATAATTCTATTAATCAACCAAAAAAATTTCGAATTTCTTAAAGTACAAATTATAATAAATTGAATGAATATACGTTGAATTTTAAATAGTTATATTGAAAAATCAAATTAAGGTCCAGTTTTCCGATGGCATAACACAGTCTAAGAAAAGAAGAATCTTAATGCATAGAGTGTTGGTCCATTGTCTATCAATGTCTACTCTTTATACACAGTCTTCATTTGGAGCAAAATTCGTGCAAAAGCCAGCAAAATCGCGATGGAAAAGGGTTTTTTGTTTGTTTGTTTATCAGCGACACTGGTGGCGCACTGTGGGTCGATGCTTAACAAAAATGATTTTTACTAAATTTGTTTTACGAAGACATCTCTTATTCTCATTACAAAGCCTTTTTGAAAAACTCTTCAATTTTCACTCAGTATTATTCATGTTAGTAAAGTTTTCCGAAATTTTAAATTTTATTTTATATTGTTGCTACCTACTTAAGTACTGAGTTTTAAAAATAACGGATTCAATGCGATTTTTTCTTAAGAACCCAAAATGCAATGTAATCAAATAGGCAAATCAAGAGATTCACAACATAGCACTAAGAACAAAAGTAAAGCAGATATAATAGATCATGATTATATTCTAATAAAAAAGCATATATTAAAAGCTAATCACGATATATATACACTGGTGTCCAAAAGTTAAGCATAAATCGTAAAATGGGAAAAACATGGAGTAAATATTCGCAAAATTATTCCAAATTTCTTGCGGATATTAATTGGGTGAAGAAGAAACATTGGGTTTATGCAAAACTTTTCAGTCTACGTCCTGCGCGAAACACCGGCGCATGTCGGAACGCAGAGAAACCGATTCACGCAGCATAGGCCGATCAGACAAGTCTCGTGCAACTGATGTGCGAAGGAAAGTTACTAACCATCAAACAAGGTGAATGATGGCACAAAGACGCCAATTGGACATGTTTACGAAAGGAAGAACCGTTGGAATGCTGGAATCCTCACTATAACAAACCGAAGTGTCTCGAATTCTGAATGTGGACCAGTCTGTGATCTCAAGACTGTGACACAGGTTTCAAAGAACGGGAGATGTTACCCGACAACCAGTATCAGGTCGACCAAGAGTCACAACCCCGCGCCAAGACCGATATCTGTTAATAAGTGCAGACGTCAGAGGGGCAGTACTGCCAGAGTACTGGGTTCAGCGGTCACAGTCGCCACAGGAATACGAATTTCGAGACAAACTGTTTACAGGAGACTCAATCATGCTGGCCTGTATGCCAGAAGACCAGTAGTTTGCATTCCCCTAACGTCTGCGCATAAACGCGCTCGTTTGAACTAAAGTTTGAAACATCAACATTGGATTGTGGGAGAGGACGCCAATGTGATGTTCAGTGACGAGTCCCGGTTTAGCATGAGTAGTGATGCTCGGCGGGTAACGATATGAAAAAAAAGTGGAACACGTTTTGAACCAAGAAACATAATGGAAAGGCATCATTTTCCATCAAGTAGAGTAATGGTATGGGCAGGCATCATGATGGACGGCCGCACAGACCTCATTTCTTTGACATGGGGTCTGTGACTGCTCAGAGATACAGAGACGAAGTTCTTGAGCCTTATGTTCGCTTGTTTTGACGTGCTGTCGATCCTGACTTCATATTCATTTATGATATTGCGCCATGTCACCGAGCGGTGCTGATTGATGACTTCCTTGAAACGGAAAACATCCAGTGCATGTCGTGGCCGGCGAATTCGCCTGATTTAAATCCTATCGAGCATGTATGGTATATGCTCGGGAGACAAATTGCAGCCCTTTCGCACCCACCAAGATCCTTTAAAGAACTGAAGAGTGCTCTCCAAGAAGCTTGGAACCGTTTGAGCCCGCAACTGATTTATCATCTCGTAACAAGTATGATAAATCGCTGTCTGTCAGAGGTGACCACACGCCTTATTAAAATGCAGTATCAGTATTTTATTTATTGTTTTCTTTAATTTTTTCTTTAAAGTGTGAATCCTTGCTGTGTTCAGTTTTCTTTCAAACTGCTACTTTGGATAATACAATTAATTATTAACATTCTTTTGATTTGCTTCCTTATTTTATAACCATTTTACACTAGCATATCACGTTTCCCGCCATTCTGATTTACAGTTCCTTCTTTATTCACATATTTATCTATTATACTTAACTTTTGGACACCAGTGTAGTATAGCTTCCTGCTTATAAGAATACTCCATCTCCTAGTTCAAGAGTAATTTTATATCTACTAATCCATTTAGCCCAGGAGTGTCAAACACGTAGCCCATCAGTACATAGATTGCGGCCCACCATGACTTTTTTTCTTAAAATAATTTAAATATTAAACTTTTAATGTTTTTTTTTGCAATTATTTGAGGTAAAGTTTCTTTTATATATAAAATTTGCAACATGTTTACTTGTTACTTATTCTTGTTTTAAGATCCTATTTAATTACAAAATAGCCTTTAGTTCAAAAGCTATCTTTTAATTATTTATTTTTAAAATTATGTTATTCGCTTGGTTTTTCTTCTCCAAATCTTATTTTGCTTCATGTATACTGTTATTAAATAGTTCTCAAAACTCTAAACAAAATTTTTATTGCAGCTTTTATTAAATTGTGGGGCTCGCCCTCCAGGAGGGCATGATAACCCTACTTGAAAGGGGGGGGGAGCCCAATCATATTACGAAAAATCGAAGATAAAATATTTAAAATAATTATCAATTCAATAAAATAATTTGCAATCTAAAATAATTACAAAACAAAATATACTCTTATATAATAATAAAAAAAATGAAATACACACATTCAAACTGAAATTATACGCACTACTTATAAATGTATCGGTTCTGCACAAAGTATTTGATAATTAATTTATCAATATTCAATTAAAACATGTTCATTAATTACTAGTGACTCTCTTGGGCTTGTCATATACAAAATTTATAAACAAAACTTAATATTTATCTAATTTGTGCGTTTATAATTAAATTCGTATTGCATCGTAGTTTTACCATCAAAGTACATTATAACTGCGTTCAGTACATTGTTATTGTAAGAAGTGGGGTGCGATGAAAATTATGACTGAAAATTGTGTCGCAAATATTGAAAGTTTGAGAGGCACTGCTTTATCGTGATCTACAACACTTTTTGGTATCATGAATTCCTTTACCTTCTAAGCAGGATATCTATTTACAAGGGCAGCCGAATTTGTGATTTCTTCCAAATTTAAGAAATAAATGTAAATGGTTGCAACATAACTGTAATCGTCGCAATTCAGTTGAAAGTAATTTCGAATTTGTAGGGATTTCACCTAAATTCCCCTCGTTGTTTGTTCAGTGTTGAGAACTTTACTTATTGAAAAATTCTTGTTATTTTCAATATTTTTATTTTTTTATAGACTGTTATTTGAAAATAAACTTCAAGCTCCATGGAAAATCTTATCATACTTATTTTTCATCTTAAAAAAACTTACACAAGAAGTAATTCCTTCCTTGCTACATTCTATTTTTAATAACAATATGATTCATAATAAGCTAGTTTCCTGTTTCAATATTTCGCAATCTTCTCGTATGATGTAATTTTGTCCCCCCTCCTCTGCTCTTTTGCAGATATGTTTTTTTTTTAAAAAAATAATTATAATGATATTGTATTAAATTTTTTTGTTCATGCATATTTTTGTATCATTTCCTGTCTATCTCGGTGGACCATTTTATACATCTAAGCCCTCTGTTGGATGTGGGTTCGATCCTTCCGAATAAATTAATAGCTAGGGATTCTTCAACGACGTTTTATAGCGTAGCATTACGTTTCTGTTTCTATTTAACGTCAGTAATTACTCTAGCACATACAAATCCTATTAGATAAATTATAAAACTAAAATTATGGATTACAAAAAAAAAAGAAACCAAGTGGGGTGCATTTAAGCGCAAACAACACCAAGAAAGAGAAGACACTAAGTAAAAATTGTATCTTTGTATATATTTTAATATATATATACCCATATTTTTTTATTTTTATTTTTTTACTTGATAAAATTCCACCAAAATAGAGCCCCCTTTTTTTCCCTTTTTTTTGCACTAAGGCTTTTAAATGCCTAGCTACGCTACTGCCTTCAGGAAATCACTTTTTTTCCAAAGAGAGTTAACGCAATTTTAAATCAGTAATTTCTTCAATTTTACTTCGTTCCTTTAAAACGGCAAACTGTAATTATAACTTTACTTTTGATTTATATTGTATTTTCCCTTGAGACTTAAAAATGTACAAATATTTTTATCATATTAAAGTAAAATCAAAACATACATTTATTATTTGCTTTCCTTTACAAAGGAGACAGTGAAAATAATGTCCAGCTTAATGAAATCTAATTAAAAAATATTTTTATTTTGTAAATTTTCCGTGCTACATAAGCTAATTTTAAGATTTTCGTCTATATTTATATATATATTTTAATGTACTTTTAAAGTACATTTATGTTGATTAATATGCATCGATACTTGTTTTCTTTGCTTTAATACATCTTCCAAAAACACACTTTTCTATGCAAGAACAGTTTTATAAAGTTTAATTATTAGTGTAAACAGAAAATTTCAAAAAGTAGTACTTAAGGTAAAACTGGTATTGGAGTTTTTTTCACGAAACTTCAAAGTTTAATTCCTAGCATTGGTATTTTGACACTGATCGCACTTGCATTGAGCTATAGAAATAAAAATAAATAAATAATAATTACAATATTTCTTCATTTTTGAAGGAATGGAAAATGTTAATGCTTGTGTGTAAAACTTTATTTAAACAATATAAAAAATATTAATTGGAGCAGACAGTATTAACGTGACTGTTGCTAGTATGGAGTACCTTTTCGCCGAAAGCTCATATCAAGTAGGTGTCTGATACTTTCGATATCTTGTTTCACTAACAACTGGTTCTTTCTTGAAAGTATACAGATCCCCGGTCTAGAATTGACTTTACTTTATAAATTATCTGAATTTTTCTTTATAAAATAATAATAAAAATAGATGCAGTAAAATATTCTTGATTAAAATGATACTACAGAAAAACTAACTTTCAGAAACAGAAAGATTTGCTTTCAATATCCAAGACAAAAGTTTAAGGTTGAATTTACAATATAATATTAGACACTTCTATTTCTTTAATTTCAGAAAGATTCATTCAATTAAAAGAACACTACAATTACTCAATGTAGTACTCTATATACCTAATTTAAAAAACTGGAGTGCCAATGAAATTTCAAAACATTGAGAAGAATTAGAACGAAAATTAACACATACTAAAAATACTAATGAAAAGGACATAGAGGGATTAAATTTGTTTGAAGAAATAAAATCTTTGCGATGTTTTACCAAAGAGGATATGTCACCTATTGATGTTTTAAATTATATTTATGAAAACAATCTTATCGATACATTTCCGAATATTGCGATAGCTTTACGGATTTCTTTAGAGCAGCCAGTTTCGGTGGCTACTGGAGAACAAAGTTTTTCAAAACTTAAAATCATAAAAAACTACATGCGATCTACTATGGTGCAGGAGAGATTATCGGACTTGTCAATTATATCCATAGAGAGCGAGATTTGGGATAAATTAAATATAAAGAAATATATACGAGCATTTGTAGCTGCTAAAACTAGGAGAATCAATATTTGAATATATTTTCTAATTTTTATATTTTACTTTTTATGAATTTTATATCATTTTTGCTTTGTTTTGTTTTTAAAATGTATGTAATAATAATAAAAAAAACAATAAGACAAACGTGTTTTAATATTATATTTTTAAAGCCTTTCAGTTCGAAAGTCAAATTTCGAATACTATAAAAGAGTATTTCCCATATAATTTGTGGCACTTTATAAGAGTGCAACAGAACCCCATAAAGGGGCTCCGAATTTCAACTTGAACAAGGGCGCCTAATACCCATGCGGCGGCCCAGGTCCAATCAGCGGTGAGAGGCTGTAATTGTTGTCGGTGGCAGCGATGGAGCATGGGTGACCGTTCTCTTCTCTGATGAGTCCCATTTCAGCCTAATCAGTGATTCTTGTAATACTAATGTCAGCATAATCAGTGATTATATAAGAAAAGAACCAGGGACCGCTACCAATGTCTGAAAAATCGATGATTACGACAAAGGAGACTTGATGATATGGGAAGGCATTAAATGAGAATATACAAATACCATCCTCATATACAAATGTCTTTGAAAGAGACGTTGGGACTGCTGCAAGATATAGGAATTATATCTTGATATAATCCAACTTTCAGGGGAACAGTTGGCTCTAATTTCATTTCAATGGATGATATTGCGACGTCACATTGTTTCTGGAAAATGAGGATATTCGCCGGGTGGATTGGCCAGCCAGATATCCAGACTTCAACCCTATGTAGCATGCCTGAGATGCTCTAAGAAAGGCAATTGCAACTCGCAAACTCCTTTCAAGGCCTAATAAATACATGCCTAACGAGTGGAACCATTTGCCCCAGAAACTCATGAACTACCTTATTTTCAGTATAAATCCTGATGGGAGGCCTGTATATCTGCAAAAGGGAACCATAACTCCTATTAACCACATATGTTGTTCGATTTTGCATCCACTGGTCCATACCTTCCGATGAGTGTTACGCTCGATCTTGTGGATAAATGTTGAAGGGTTATTATTTGTATAATGTCAAACCTATGCACAAACCAAATTTCGTTTAAATTTGTCCAGAATATCTAGAGATAATCTGACCAAACCTAAAAATTTTCTTAATTTTAAACACATGTGAATATATTTTTCGTTTCACGAGATTTATGCTCAGTAATTTTTTTTAATTATTAGATTATATTTCCTACCTAAATACTGTTGTCTACTATGTTTAATTATAAAATGTTTATTTTTATTTTAAAGGTAATATTTTTGTTTTGTTTATTATTTTGTTAAAGTTTTTTGTAGCCATTATAAGCTACTAGCTGTCGAAAAAATAAAGTTCTGAACTTCAAATTTTATTTATGTTTTGCTTTTTACTCCTGACTTATGCAGGTTTATTAGTTTAAACTTTTTACTTATGCAGGTTTATTAGTTTAAAATGTCAACGTTAAGTATAAATCAAAGTATAATAAAATTCTCTAGAGGGGCGGCACATTAGGTCATTGCACGCGGGCGGCCAACACCCTAGGATCGGCCCTGGATGAAGTATGACTCTTTCTGAGAAAAAACATAACCCAGATCCAGAATCAAAAAAAAAAAAATTGAGGAAGATAAACAATTCAGCCATGCTATTATTATTGAAATACTGTACATATATATATTTGCTGTAAAACGAAAAGGAAGACACATAATTCACTTTTCACCCGTCATAAATCAAATGAAAAACCTGCTGAAATAATGCATATTAGTCATGATTGCGAAAGTTAATTTAAAAAGAGCGATGAACATGAAACGAAAGGAAAATGTTCAAATGCTTCCTAAAGAACTTCATCAACTAAAGTAAGAAGCCATTAGTGTACCACAAGACACACATCACCCGGTCAAAAAGACACAAGCAAGAAAAAGTTCAACATGCTATTTTTCGATCATCAAAGAAGGACAGTAAAACTACAAAAACTAGAACAGAATATAACAGCTTTGCCTGTAAATAACATCCCTGTAATATTTGTGAAAAATGTCTGTGATTTGTGTCCTTTATTAGGGTCATGCACATTTGAATCATTTAAGTTCAGTTTCATTGGATTTTTTCTCAAATTATCAAAGAAAAATTGAGAAGTCCTGGAAAGTAGGTAAGTATACTTTCTCCTAATTAAATTATTCACTGGAATTACGATTTTTATCGTGTGCACTAAATAACTATAAAAAAGGATTGTGGTGATCGAGTCACCCGCACGACCATTCACGTTAGTATCGAGTGTGCGCTTCCTCCCGTGTTAAAACATTTTGAAGTCTTTTCGGTTTAAATACTAAAAATATAGCACAATTATTCTTCATTGAATTATTACATTATTTTTCATTATTTAACATTGATTCTAAATGCGAATTCTATGAGGCTTAAAATTACTGTTCATTTAAAACGATTTACAATGTGACCATTCAATTAAAAAAAATCATTTTACTATTTTGTATACATTGCCGTGCACTTGGTTTTACTCTCCTTGCAATTCAGCTGTTATATATCATGAATAATGTTTTTTTTAAATTAACTCGTGCAGAACGTACTCCAGCCAGTGTACTTTTAATGTATCAATACTGCCACAAGGTATTTTCAACAAATTACTTAATACTAAATTAAGAACGTTTAATATTATTTAAATCTGTTTCTGTAGCAACATTTTCGGGTTACATTACTTGAGTTATTTTCTATATTACTAGACTATATGCTTTCTTAGACAACATTTCAAAGAAGCTACTTAGAAATTGAAATTGAGTTATTTTTCTATATTTACTAATCTATACTTTGCCTTCAACAGCCACGCAGAAAACTGTTTCACAAAGGTAGATGTTGAAAATGGGGTAATATAGTACACGAAATGCTTTTGTTTTCATTGTAGAAAATTCGTCATCCACCTCTGCCAAAAATTGAAAGTGTGATTATTACAAAACTGACTTTTAATTTCGCCACAGGATGTGAAATCTATGAAGATATCTTCTTCGGCAGTTGAAAGCCCTTCTGAAGTTTATTGAAATGGATCCCTAACCCACTCGTAACTTGCTATCAAGCAGTCCTCAGCAAGAAAATACTTTTAAAAAATTCTTTTCCAGCATTGTTAAATAATTTTCAATGGTTTTAAAAACAACTTCCACATGTTCTTCGGATTTGCAAGTTTTCACACGTAACACACATGGGATCTTTGTTCTCCATTTACTTCAGTAATGGTAAATCCAAAATTTAAGTATTCTTCTGAATATTTCCTTAATTTAATTTTCGTAACCATGCTCGTATGTGTACTTGTTGATATTTATTACCGTCGAATGTTCTCTTACGATTTAAAAGTGTATCTATGATTTTGTTTTAAACCGCCGAAATACTTATCACTGTGAATTACAACTAACGCACGAGTGCAAATTATAAATGCACATTCAAGATTGAATCGGTAGCTATATAAGTATCAACTCGACCAAAACTGATTTGAAATTTACAAGGTACAGCATTTTAGATGTTTTGCGCGGATGTGTCTGATAGGTTGCCTAGACTCACGCAAACGTTCGCGAGAATTGCAGATGTGATGTAAATGATAGATAGCAACATACCAGACCAGGGTACTCAACCTTTTTTTCCTGTCTTGCCGCATACATTTGTTAGCTATTTCACGTGGACCGCATACCTATGATGGCTATTTCACGCGGTCCGCAACATGATTATCAATGGGGAGGGACTGCTTTGAGATCAAGATAACATAGAAAATTTAAAACGTAGAAATTGATCAAAATATTACTACTCCAATTTTGCTTCTTTAATTATAATTTTTTTTATAATTTTTTTTATTTTTGTCACTGAATTTTTCTAAATTGAGAGCATTTAAGACTGTTCTTTCACAATTTCTGCATCAGTTAATGGTTTCATATGAATACCAATGATAAAACAAATTTCATAGGGTGCCTTTGTTATCGCTGAGACATTATCACTGACAAATATATTCTTGCTGCTGTAAAGATTATTTAAAACGCATATTTACCATCTTTGCAATAGATCTTCGAGGAAAAGTGTCATTGAGCGATTCCTATTTAATGGTATTTCTTAAATGCTTTCGTGACAAATCAAACAATTACTGAACCATGATTGTTTTTTACTACAAATAGTCAAATTCCCAATCGTCTTGGAAATAATCTATTCTCTTCGAATATTTTTCATTTAAATGACATGAACGCTAGTTAAAAATTAGTTTCACTCCTAAAATGGTCGCTACTCTATTGTTGTTAGTTGTCACTAATCAGAAAAAAAATATCAATTCGCACCCATACGATATCGACAGCAAAATTGATATATTTGATTTTTTTTACAAATAATTTCCCACCAAATTTTTCATAAATAAATAAATGAATTTCTCAGAGCAAAGGTTATGACCGGTTCGCTTAAATAGGCCCGGTGGTTCACAGGCTGAGTATCGCTGGACTAGACTATTTTCTAAAGATATTTTTATGTTTAGAAATGGATGCTGGAGGAAATAAATCTTTAAATAAATATAATTTTATAATCTGTTGCAACTTAGAAAGTAGAGAGATTATCCAATTACTTAAAACTAATTTACTTAATATATATATATATATATTATTTAAAGTAACATAAACATAATTAATACTTATCTTGTTAATTTGTACGGTTTATAATTAAGATCAAACCGTAGCTTTAGCGTCAAAGTGCATTATTATTGCATTCAATACATTATTATTGTATAAGGGGTGTGGGATAAAAATTATGATTGAAAATTGGGTAGCCAGTATTGAAAGTTTGAGAAGCACTGCACTAACTTTGTGGGAGCTGAAAATTTGCTACAAAAACTAGATTGGGATGAGATGGAATGGGATTTCCATCCCAAGAATAACAGGGATTTCATTCTCCCTGTTTGCACCCTGGTGAGGTGGCTTTTGAGAACGGATTGTACAATTGTTGAAAAAACTCCTTAGACGTGTTTTATGAAATGCCTGCTTGTACTACGAAGAGTTAGTATCCTATGTGAGTGTGAAGCAATCTTTAACGCCAGACCTATACGTACATATGTGAAGATCCCAATTATGTCATTCCTTTCACTCCATCAATGCTTATACAAGACATTCCGACGGTGGAAGTGCCGGATTTGGATAAACTCGATACAACTGATGTTAAAAGGCGTCTGAAGTACCAACAAAGTATTAGACAGCACTTACGAAGCAGATTCCACCGTGAATACTTAGACATCTTATTGCAACCACGAAAGAAAAGCACTTACTATGAAGTAAAACCTAGTGAAACTGTCTTATTGAAAATGAATCAAAGAAAAGTTTACTATGGCTAAACTTTTTGAAGTGTACCCAGGTAAGGAAAACACCATTAGAATAGTTCTATTAAAAACACAAAGGGGGAGATTATACGCCCATTTCCGAAGGATTTATCCTCTGGAAATAAAGTACACGGATGTGAAAGTCATTCTAGTGGAAGGCCTCTTACAACAAGAAGTGCAGAACTGTAAAAGTAAATTCTAGATTTTTAAGGACCTGAACATTTGAAACTATTTTGTAATCTTTAAGCCAATGCTTCTCAAACTTTCACTATTGGTGACCCAATTTTGAATCATACTTTTTATCACGATACAATAATAATGTATTGAGTGAAATAAAATTCATTTGGCGCTAAAGTTGCAATGCGAACTTAATTATGAATCCTACAAATTTACAAAATAAGTATTAAATTTTGTATATGTAACTCTTAAATAATATATATATTTAGAATCTACAAGTGAAAATCTCACTAAGTGAAAACGAGTATAGTTCCAAAAATTAAATCAAATAAGTATACTCAAGAATATTTAAATTTTCGATTTACCACTACTTAAAGTAAATGGAGAAGAAAAGCCCCTGTGTGGTGTTTATTTGTTCAAAATTATATTGCTAGCAGACAGTATGAAACCTAATAAACTTAAAAGACCTTTGGAAATGCTTCATCGAGAGTAAATTACCAAGCCTCTAGAGTTCTTTGAATTAAAATTAAAATCATATGAAAAGCAAGAAGCATTTAAAAAAAAAAACGTTGTCTCTGAATGAAATAGCTTTGCTTACATTTTGCAAAGTATCATGCAAAATAGCCAGATGTAAAAAGCCTTACACTATTGGCGAAGAGAGATTATTTTGCCAACAGCAATTGAGATCGTGGAAACCATGTTTGGACACAATTTTGCCAGAGTTGCAGTCTATGGACTACAACTCTTTGGGAAAATCAGCTGTAATTTTAAGCTTTACGGAATTAACATTTAGAATTGATTTTAAATAATGAAAAAGAATGTAAAATTCCGATGAAGAATAATTGTGTTATTTTTTTATATTTAAAGCAAGAAGACTTCAAATTATTTTAACCGGGGCACAGGTACGCACTCGATATTAACTTTAATCGTCGCGTGGGGTTGGCTGAGTCACCCCAATGACTTTTTTTATAATTATTTTTATTGAACACTATAAAAATCACAATTCTAGTGGATAATTTAATTAAGAGAAATTATACTTGCCTCTTCAATTTTTTTCTTTGATAACTTGAGAAAAATTCAATAAAACTGAACTGAAATGTTTTAAAGTGCGAGACCTTAATAAAGGGATCATATCACAGACACATTTTGCTAACTTAACGGTAATGTTATTTTCAGGCAAAACTATCATTTTGTTCAAGTTATTGTATTTTTAATGTCTTTTTGATCAACAAATATAATGCTGAACCTTTTCTTGCTTGTGTCTTTTTGACAGGGTGATGTGTGTCTTGTGTACACTTATGGCTTTTTATTTTAGTTGATGAAGTTCTTTAGGAACCATTTAAACATTTTCCTTTCGTTTCATGTTCATCGTTCTTTTTAAATTAACTTTCGCTATCATGATTAATGTGCAATAATTCAGAAAGTTCTTCCCTTGCTTGATCCGTTTCAACTTCCTTCAATAGAATCACAGATGTCCATTTTTTTTTTATATATTCTGCTCGTTTACATTAATCGCAGGGGGAAAATATATCAGATTCATAGAAAATATTTCGGAACAAAAATTGTCGCTCCGGAACTCGGTCACTCAAAACAAGAACCTTGAGATCTTAATGAAACGTTTGCCACTCCCAAAAAAAGGGGAGATGTGGGACAAATACAGCTAACGTTACAGCTGACGTTAGCTTTGCAAGCGTTTGTCGTAACGAAACAAACAACCAGATGGCGCCACGCGAGGAGATCGCTACATCTTCCGTCAAGAAACCTATCGAAAAAGAAAGGACTCCCCCTTCCACAGACACTAATATTAATATCTGTAACTTTGCGACATATATCGCAGAACTGCAGAACCTACTCGCTAAATTCCCGGAAATCTTCCAGGCATTAGAAGACATGAAAAAAACTCAAAACAATAATGAAAAACTGAACATATTCCTCTTAGCCATCGCGAAATCCGCTCTTAAATCCAAACCTTAAACATGCATACCTACTGCAAACCACTACACCAAATATGAAAGTACAATAACATCCACTCATGTCCCCATCACTCAGCAATATTCATCATTATCCAACATAAAACTCAGCCACTACTAAACACCAGGACACACCAGCCAATCAGAGAACACTAAACAGACTACGGACCACAGATGCGTTCGCACCCGTCCACTTCAACGGTACCCACCCCGGAATATCAAAGAACACCACCAGTGGGATTAGCTGCAACCCCATTGGTCGAGCAGTCCCTCTCGCATTTCTGCCATTGGCCTAGTAAAAGTCAAGTTAATTCACTACCATTCTGGTCCACTTCTTCCACGTTCATATGCTTTTCTTTTATTTTAACTCCGTATCACTTGTCTGATACAAGTCATGTTTTAGAATATACTCATGCATTTAAATATTTTCTTCATGTTTTATTAATTTCTCATACATTAAAAATTCTCACACCCTTAAATCAAACATGGGCAAGTTAATCAAAGTCAAGCTATCTCACCAAAGATAGGAGATAAAAGCCCTGATGGGCTAGGTGCTCCAAATAAAAATCCAGCTATAAATACAGTTTAGTTCCTCTGAATACTGTTAAAAAGGACGATACTGTCAAGGTCATTTGTAAAAAAATAAACAGTTTTCCCGGAATTAACGATTTCGTGAGCCTGGGTTAATTTGTGCTTCGCGCGAACACTCCCACTTTAAAAGTGCAGGGGTTTCTTGTTCCATTCAAAACTTGCACGATTGGCTACACTCGTGATTCATCTTCACTGGATAAGTTTAATAAAGCTCCACACTCTCTTGATCGTCAAGATTGATTATTTACAGAAAAACAATTTGTTTTCCTTATTCCGGACAAAAAGGATGCAATTTGAAAATAAAAATCAAATTTTATCTAACAGAAAGTAATAATTGTTTTCTTCAGCTGTTGAAATAATTCATTATTTGGAGTTTTGTTATTCGTTAATTAGAGTTTTTTTGGTTTTCATTTTGATTGGATAAAAACAAAATTCGTTAATTCTCGAAATTCGTTACATCGGGGTCCGACTGTATTTATATTATTTAAAGCATAAATAACAACAATAAAGTCCAAGACAACCTGTATTTTCTACTAGCCGTTCCTACTCTACATCTACTGCAATATATCTTTATTTTTTCGTCGTTTATATTAGTAATCGAAGTGTTAAACGCAAGTAAGTAAAATTCCACCGAGGTAAGTTATGGGGTGAGGGAACAAGTTAAATTAAATGCGTCTTCGAACTCCATCTACCAGTCAGGTTGAATTTGTGAAAATAGCTCTTAAATTCTACGGAGTTTTACTTTCTTTCTCAAATCCGGATTGTTTTATTTCAACCGAAACAACAAAAAAATAATAAAATTTCTGGAAAATTAAATTGTTTTCAGTTTTACAGAAACTTTAGTTATTTTGTATGCCTCTCTTTCGGATGCTTCCTATTCCATTCAAATAAATACATGCCTACATCTGACTATTCACAATTTGTAACATAGCTTCTAATTTGTAAAAATTTACGAATATGTGAAAAAAGTAGCCATAGTGTTAACAAGTGATCCTGCTAGAAACATAATTATGAATCACACAAAAAAAATCATAACATGAATAATAATGCATATATGGCACAAAAACGACTGGGCTATCAGCACTTTTTTAAATCCGAAGTTAAACATACGTGTCCATCTATGTATCCATCTATCTATGTCAGGCAATCTCAAGAACCGCTGCACGTAGAAACGCACCGATGGTACCAAAAGACGGGAAATAATTTGAGAAATTCATTTTGAGAACTTAAATTGCGATATTGCAACTAGTTTAAGAGATATTAATTAAAAACATTGAAAAACATGATTCCTGCATTGTTGTAAAACAGTTAATGTTATAACTATGACGCGTAAGTTGGCGTCGAAAACCGGTGTTCAGCCAAACCTAGTCTGCATTGTTGCAACAATGCAGCTCAGCGGTTCGTGAGAACATAGCTTCACATAGATACATACACGTTTGTTTTACTACGAATTTAAAAATAATCAAACATTCAATAGCTAATTGTAAGAATTTTTTTAATATATTATTTAACGAAAGTATAAATATAAATAAATATTTTTTTTAGAAAAAAAAAGTATTGCTTTTTTTTAGTATTCATCATCAAATTATTTAATAATAAATTGATACATGTTCTATTTTCTTAAGAATAAAACTGGATTAGCTTTGTAAATTTTTTATGGAAAAAAAATTTGAAAAAAAAGAACTTATCCTTGTGGGGGGGGGGAGTTTTACACTTGAAAAAGGCCGTACAACGTCGGGAAAAGGAACCAGTCTGACAAAGAATAGAAGTGGAGGAAATTTCGGAAAAATGGGAATTTAAATGACATGAATATACTGAATGACTGAATATACTGAAATGACATGAAAATCACTCACATAGCGCAGACAAACACACATCCAAAAGTGCTGGTGTCCACAGAGAAAGGAAAATTTGCATGATGATACAGTTATATACTCTGAAGAAGCCCGTGCAACGTCGGACTAAATGGAGGGGAAAGAGACTTGTCCGAGGCAAATAGGTGAAAGAAATTTTGAAAAAGGGAACCATACATGTCATAGACCATAGAAACCATATGTGCGGCAGGAAGTGCTGACACCGAGAGGGGAAGGGGGACTTTATATGGACAAAAAGTTACACACATGGTCCGTGCAACGCCGGACCATCTAGCTAGTTTCATGCAACAATTAATATTTAAAGAAACAAGGCGATTTTTATCATAACTGACAAATAACACAGATAGACACGAAAAAAATTTTTAGTCGGTCAAAAAAAGAGTTTTCGATTTTTTTTTTTGTTTTTTTTTTTGTATATTTTACTACATTTTCTAACGATAAACAAGTAAATAAAAAAAAATTAAGTCAATTCCTACTTAGATCAACAAAAAAAAATACTTTAGTTACTTTTTATTAAATAGTTACAATTAATATAAATATGTACATACATGTGACAGCATCACATTATAAGAGGTAATTAATTTTGATTAATTATCATTAATATGCCAAAAATATTTTTGGAAAAGTCAGTTATCGTGAAAAAGTGACAATTTTCAAAAAATTCATAGTGATATTTTTGCGTTGAATGTTTTTGAAAAAACTAAATATATTTGAAAACGCTGACTTCAGAAAAAATGAAGAAGTCTAATTAATATACAAACAAAATTTTAAGTCTATACATTTTATAATTTCTGAGAAAAAGGTACATATAAATGCTCAATTTAAAATTAGCGGTATAGGGGGTACCGACTACTCATAAATTTGTAATTGCTTTATATCCACCTGTTATTTTTTTAAAAATCATTTATTCAAGATAAATTAAACAGTTTCGTTCTCTACATCATTTATCTCGAGAATTGATCTTCAAACTGTGTTCCACAGAACTTTGGGATTTCATGAGTCACGATAAAAAAAAATTGGAAAAAAATTACAAATGTGTATGCTAAATGGATTCACGTTTTCACGAAATTCGTATAACGACAATTATCTAAAGATGAACTCCTAAATTAAAATTAAAATTTTTATTTATTCATAATTTTTTTTTGGTTTTAAATAACTTTTTAAACTTTTATTGTCATATAATAAAAATAAATTTTTATTTTTTTTTCTTTATCTAGTAGATTGTAGATATACTATTGTTTGCTATCCATAAAGTAATTGTATACTAATTAGTACAATGTTTTGAAACCTTTAACATTTGAGGTGGAAAACACATATAATGAAAAAGATTTGAATACTTATCGACTTACCAACAGATACGGTGCTAAAATTTATATATAAATTAGGACTTCTAAATTTTAAGTTGTCAATTCACACAGCTCTGAACATTTTAATGCCATTCACCGAAATGTATTTAGTAAGTGAAAAATATTACTCAACGTGAGAAAAAAAAGGCAAATTAAACCGAAACTATACATAAATTGCTACTGCAGATAATTTCAAAAGTTTTTAAAATCATTTTCATTTAAACGTAACGATATTGATTCATTTTAGAAAAAAATCATAAAATATGCAAAATATAACTTTTTTGAAAAAAAAAAGGTTTTTTTAAAATTTTTTAAAAAAAATATAGTTTTTGGCATTTTATTTTTTTAATCACTGATTCTAAATGATCAATAACTTTTTAAAAATCATTTTCATTTGAATTCATCGATATTTATAAAATACAAAACTATAACTGAAAATTTTTTTACATTAAAACTGATTAAAAATGTTCATTTAGCAATTAATTGTGACATACCGTTTGCGTAATTAATGACAGCACTGAAAATTTACGTGGGAAAAATAAGCAGAAATGAAAAAATCGAATTTCCGAGAATCGAACCCAGATCTAAGCGATGTGAAGCGGTTATGCTATCCACTCAACCAAGGGCACGAGCAGCAGAAAGGGAAAATGAACTTTATGATGAATGGAAGTTTGAAATTGAACGTACTTTTTTTTTTATTGAAGAAGGGATCCACAGGATACCCCCATAACGATTGAAAAATTTTGATTGACGATTATATTTAAATGTATTGCAAAAAATGTATTGATTTTTGATATATTAATAACACGCAATTAATAATAAAGAATATATAATATATATATATATATATATATATATAGGAAGAAAAAAAATTCGAAATGCGCAAATTTTGCTTTTTTATTATGAAATTATATGTCAAAAAAGATTTCTACATTAGGCATTATTTTAAAGTAAACTATAAGTTTTATGAAAGAGAACAAAAATTTTGTTAGTAATAAATATTTTAAATGAATCTCAGAAATATATTGAAAACATTTTTTCATCTTAATCTTACGTCTATAATGATTTAATTTTGAAAATTATATTAAGAAAAAATAACTAAAATTGAAGCAAGAATAACTTTTACACTCGCATTTTTTTTTACTCACCAAATTTTGCTGATTTCCCGAACTTTTTAGTATAACCCTTGAGTTAGATGCGGTGGATGGTGAAACAGTTAAAAGGTCATTTGCGCAAAACTATTTTTCGATGCCAAGGCTTGGCTAACTGTAAAATCGTGTATTTTTTATTAAAGTTTTTATTTTTTAGTACATAATTTTTAAGTTAATGCTTTCAAACTTCACACATTAATTTCAAAAACGAAGTACTTTTAAATAAGAAATGTACAAAAAGTACTGTTTAAATTATTTCTCGCAAAAACGGTATTTTACGTAAATCACAAAAAAAATTTTAAATCCGTAATTTTTGAGCAATTTTTTTCAATCTTCCTACAGATTACGGAAAATATTGTTTTACACACGGAAAAAATGCTTCGTGTGATTATCTTTTTAAATGACGAAGTTATTCAATGTTGAGTAAAAATTTTGACTATTTATTAAAAAATCTTTAAAAAAATTTTGGGGCATTTTATTTTTTAAATGACTGGATCTAAAAGAGGAAGGCTCTAAATTATTTAGTGCAGAATATAGTTTTCATAACACGAAAACAAATTCATACGCAACAATTTAGAAATAATGTTCATAAAAACGCATCAGTTTTAACCCTTTTAAAAAAAATCTTAAAAAATAGAAAATATCATTATTTTGCCAAACAAATTGTATCGTATTGTGCCAAAATAAATGATATTTCCTAAGTAAGATTTTGAGAAATTAAATTTATGTATTTTAGTTAAACTTTTATCATTATCTATTGCAATCTTAAACTGTCCGAAAAAATACAGCCACCGAGAATAATTACCATAAAATTTATTTATACTTAATTTTGGCAATTTAACTGTTGTATCATTCTCGATTAATGAGTTTGTTGAAACCGATTCACTCGAATCCCTTTTGGTATAGCTAACAAATTTTCGATAATCTTTGTTCCCAAAGAATAATTTTGTCTGCATATTCCTCTGCATTAATAATTTCATTTTCTTTTTCACTAATATCACATAAATTCTCGATAATATAATATAAACTTTTAAGATTGTTTTCTTTTTCAATTAACTGTTCTTCAAACTCTTTTAAACAATTTACTTTATTTTGAGATGTTTCATTACTCAGTTCATCTATACAATTTTCTATTTTAGTTATTAATTTTGTAACATTACTTCCTTATTACTTTACGTTTAATCCTCAATTTTTCAATTTCCGATATTTTAGACACTAAAGGGTATGCAACGATTATCCAGAAGCACAAAAACAGATCAAGGCAACAAGTCGTACCTCAAGAACTTGACTATTCAACAACCGAATCCGACTCCTGACACCAAAATGTATTGGCGACACCACCATTCTAATAAAAACCTCCACTGCACAATAAGACCAACTTTATTTACAATTTTAAAATCATCTTGCTCACCAGCTCATACTCGCATGATTTGCTGTTCTACAATCCGTCAAACTTTATATCGGCGCCTCCGAAGCAGCACCATCTATTTCCAAAAACCCTGCACACACACACATATATATATGTATATTGTTCAAATTTTCAATCGTTAATAAAATGCAATTTAGAGCACTCAGTTGAGCTGACACTTTACAAACACGATTATTTTGGACGGCATAATACAGCTATTTAATTATAATTTAAAAAAAATATTGATTAAAACTAAATATTCAAAGAATTACAGATACAGCCACGTTGGCATCATTTTTAGGTGACTTAGCGATTATTTTGGCGACTTGTGTTAAAACTTGAAAAGGTTTTTACTCACATTTTAAAGCACTCATTTGAGCTGAAATTTTCTACACTATTGTTTTGAGTAAAAATACGATATTTTAATTAAAAATAATTGTCTGAAATTAATTCTTTAAATATTTACAGATACAGATTTCATTTTTAGCGACTTGAGTCAAAACTTTAAAAGATCCCCCCCCACACACACATTTCAAAGCGTAAGTGGGAATTGACTTAATTTTTATATTACTTGTTGCTAATAATACGCTTGACATTGGTAAAAGGGACAGCTTTCCTTGTTGTCTTTTGAATGGAAGCTCCATTCTTTGGTAGGTGGTCCGCTTCCTCATTACACGTTACATCGTACGGTCCAAGGATCCACTACGGGACGATTTCCTTAGACGAAGACTGCAGCAGTTTTTTTTTTAAAATCAATAACACTAGAAGAGGCAGTAGAATTTGAGTTCACAGCAAAAATTGCCGCTAATGAATCACAAAAGACAAATGCTCCAGTAAAGCTATTTAGATGTCAATGCAACGGCGCAGGGGTTACTTAAAAGGCAGCAACCTCACCATCAAAGGCGGTTATTATTTTCCAGTTGTTAAATAAAAGCAGGGGCGATACACTCCTGCTCCTGCACTGACAGACTGCTTCAAAAGGCTTCCATCAGTAAATATATTCACCCAGTCATGTTCAGTATATATGGTGTCTATCGTTTTCAGGAGAAGTGACCTTAAAATTGAGATTGTGCTCGTTTTAAGAAGCAGCCTAAGACCAGCGCGGATTCGAAAACATTTATCAATAGTTATGTCAAAAGATGACACCAGAGTATTGGGGAAAAATCTATATCAAGATGTTCCTTTAATTCCAGTACAACCTGCCAAAAAAACCCGTGTTGAGTGTTCTTATATATATATATATATATATGTATATATATGTATATATATGTAAGATAAAGATTAATACGACTACTTGATGACTTTTCCGTTTTGAGCAAACTCTACCTGGATTCAGGGAGTCGTTTGAACACTCAACGTGGTTTTTGGCAGGGTGTACTGGAATTAAAGGAACATATATCTATATATATATATATATATATAAATTATTTTTAGATGGGGTCGGAGACAAATGAAAATAATAACTTGGGGGAAAAAAGGTTTAAAGTAAAGTCTTAGATGACACAAATACAAAATTGCAAACTAAAGTTTATTTTGAGTTGAAGGTTCATAATATCTAACACGGTAGTCAGTCTGCTCAAAGATGAAAAATTTCCTCGTAGCATGTTAATAATTTTTCTATTCTTTCTTTTAATGAAAAAATAATTCTATGTTGAAGTCTATAATTTCTAAAATTTGTAACACTTTTGCAATTAAACTAGACTTTCTATCAACTTTCCAGCTGACATTCAATTTTCTGATTAAACTGGGTCAAAAGACTCAAATTCTTTAATGCTCTTGCTCATGCATTTCTGTGAGCTTATCAACTGTCATCTCCTGATTGTGGGGATCCAGCAGTTCTTGAACGTCATCACTATCCTCTTCTAAATTTTTTTGCTTGGCAAGGTTGAAAAATCATTACTAGGTTTATTGATAAAGAAAATGACGCAGTGCTATACATCGAGTTGCGTGGCACTCAAACAAAAGACGAATCAACAAGATTTGAAAATCACGTAAGTCAAGGCATTACTGTACTTTTTTTCTTCCTATTACTTGGACATAAAAATCTTGAAAAGCAAAATGTTCCAGTTCAGATTGTATAGTTCTTTTGGGAGTAATAGTTTTTAATATCTTGAGATCAGCTGTACCATCATTTTAAATCAGACAAATTTTAAGAAATAAGAGAAAGAGTTCTATGTAAGATATTTCTAAAATTAAAAATAAAAAAAATGCCATCTATAGTAGTGAAAAGAAAAAGAGGAGCCACCCATCCAGTATATTGGTTAGTGACACTGACTTATATGCTGTAATGTCTGGGTTCGAGTTCCAGGGAAACCATGGATGCTAGTAAATGCTATACTACCTGTGTGTTATGGGGACATTCTAAATATTTGTCAAGCCACAAATTCTCTTATGTGGTTGGTGAGAGAGGTGATAGGCCCCCCTAACGACTCTTCGTTGTTCTCTTTTAAAATTGGAGTGGAAACGAGCTAAGTTGTACTGCCCCATGCATGGTGCTCAAATCTACGGATAACGACAAGTATAAATAAACTAGCCCCTCGTCACGAGGAATTTCATGGACCTGTATCCGGCACTGATGATCAGGTGGTATTACCAACAATTGAAAAAGAGGAAAATTTTGTTAAAGAAGTATCCAGTGATCAGTTTTTGATTTCAGCTTTGTTGCATCTTCCTCAATCGCACATTCTGACTTTTGAAGCAACAAATCTACTTACTAAATAAATTACAATGCTTATTTTTGAGCAATAGCGATCTTCAATCAGTAAATAAAATCTGCCTATCCAGAAACTTAAAAGAAACAAATTGCCAGTTAAAACTATCCTTTGCGCAGGATGGATACAACAAGCTCAACTTCAAGTATCTCAATATAAAGGTATTTTCTCTTTTTTCCACGACAAACAAATCATAAAAAAAACTCATTATAACTCTGTTGAAACTTACATTTTTACTAAATTTACACTAATAGCTTGTAGTTCAATTTGTATTATAGATAACTAACTAGTAATTCACTTAAACCACAGTTTAATAATAGTGAACCCTGACTACCAGATGTGTTAACAAGTTCAGATTGTACTTGTTAATTTTTTTATTTTGTATATTTTTTAAAATAATTTAATTGAAAGATGTTTCTATAAAATATTCATGGCCAATGTAAGTGAATTAGTTACTATTGCATTTCACACTGCATTAAAAAATGAATTTCCAACGACAAAGTTTATTTTTAAAGTTCAATGTAGCATCTTTTTACTTTGTTTTCAATATTAAGAATAATTGAAAGGGCGAAATAAGTTTGAAGTAATTAAGAAATATCTGAATTACAAATCTTGCAACTTTAATAGTGTAATGTAGTAATATCAATTAGTATTATCCATTGGTTTTGCTTAAATTATATTACATTTAGATAGATTCTTAAAATATTAAAAAAAATTAGCCCTGTTTAATTTCTTTTTAATATTTCAGTTACTCTGACTGTCAAAAACAATATTTCGGCAAAAACGAACAAGCAGGGAAAAATTATAGTAATTTCATTAGCACTATGTATGTTACCGGCATAGTATGAAATGCCGGAATTCTGTAGAGTGCCGGACGTTTTTAGGCAAAGTACGAAAAAAAAGATTTATTACATACTTTGCCTAGGAATTGTACAGAATGCCTAGATGTTATATAGAAGAACCGAAGTTTTTTTTAGGCAAAGTATGAAAAGAGGTAATGATAAGGCTATGATATCCATAACATGCATTCCGCAAAATACAATTGTTATTCGGACAAATTAATGAGAGTGCCATTTAAAAAATTATTCAAAATATGTTAAGGAAAATGAAAGTTGTACCTAACAAATTTTTTGTCTTTCTTATTAAAAAAAACAAAATTTTCACATAAAAGAAATAAGAAATTAAAATTAACATACTTTTGTGTGTGTTGCAACATGGTAGGCTTCAATGATATTAAGAATTCCATTTCATTACATTTTCCCCCCAAAGACAATTCTTATGTTGGTACTCTGTTTTACATATACATTTGACGAATTCTTGGCCTCATCCATTGGACTGAGCAATTGCAACTGATAGGAGAGGAATTTCGGGGTCAAAAATATCTTTAAATCCAAGCAAGTCCTTAGGGCCAATATATATATATATATATATGTTAACGGGATAGTATGAAATGCCGGTATTCTATAGAATGTCTAAGCCAGCGTTCTTAAAACTATGAGGCGCATCCCATGGGGGGGGGCGGGATATTACTACGAGGGGGCCCGAGCACATTAAAAAGTCAAAAACAAAAGATTTTTTTTAAAAAATATTAATTTACTGAATGTAAACAAAATGCAAAAAGTAAAATATACATTTACAGTGATATATTAAACTTATAAATGTATCAGTACTACATTTATAATTATTACATTTATATTTAATTTAACACACAATACTAAGTTCAGAATAAGTTTAATAATTAGCACTAACCTCATGGGCTTGTCTCATGTAAAATAATATACAAAAATTAACAATTATCTCGATAATTTGTACAGTTTATTATGAATCCATTAACTGCCGATTAAAAGTTACGCGATTCGCTCCCAAGTGCCATCGTTTTCCACGTAGGCGTGCGTATGTGATGTATGGGTGGGGGGAGAAAAGGAATGCATAAGTAAATCCTACGCAACCACTCTAAATGTCATTTTGTGGCATTCTAAGGCCTTTGGAATATTGTCATGGATAACAGAGCCCAGAAAAGATTGTACTTCGGAAACACGTATATGTATGCGTCCGGGACAATTAACGCTTTGACTGAGTGAATCATTTACATACGCCGGGGGCCCTTCAGAGGTTAAAGTCGTATTGTAGTTTTAGCGTCAAAGAGCAATATTATTGAATTCAATACAGCTATTATATGGAGGAGGGCGTGATGAAAATTATGATTGAATATTGGGTCGCAAATGTGTTGAAAATTTGAGAAGCACAGGTCTAGGCATTGTATAGAATGCTGGACGTTTTTAGACAAAATTTGAAATATGAGATTTATTACATACTTTGCCTAGGTATTGTATAGAATGCCTAGGCATTCTATAGAATGACCAAAGCCATTTGAGCAAAGTAGGAAAAATGTCATGATAAGGCTATTATATGGATATGACGTACATTCCTAAGAATACAAATATTATTCCGAAAAAAAAATGAGAGTGCCATTAAAAAAAATTATTCAAAATACGTAAAAAAAAAAGTAAAAGTTGTCAAAAACACAAAACTTATGTTTTCCTGATTAAGGATAACAAAACTTTAATATAAAAAATAAGGATTTAAAATCAACTAACTGGTTGCAACATGGTAGGCTTGAAAGACATTTTGAATTCCATTTCATACCATTTTTCCCGCAAAGACAATTCTTATTTTGGTAGTTTCTATTACACATACATTTGACGAATCCTTGGTGGCTTCCATTGGACGGATAGGTTAGGAATTTTGTTGTCAAGAATATCTATAATTCTAAGTAAGTTCTTAGGGAACACATTATATCTATACTAATAAAAGAAAGAGTTTGTGTGTTTCAGCACTTTCGGCCAAATTAAGCAACCCTGAAGTGTGAAACTTGGCATGTAGAAGCTAGAGGTAGTTATGCTATTAAACTCGAAGAGTTTTTTTTCGAAATTTGGTTTACATGTTTTTTAAATTCAATTTTTATGCGATTTTTCTGCTAAATGGAGAAATGACGTCATCAGACATGCCAAGTCTTAACTTTGCGAAAATTAATGTTTCGAGCAGTTGAGGGGGGGGGGGGGGGATTTTAGCACATTTTATTGTAAATGTATTTATTTATGGTTGTATTTATTCGTTTTTTTTTTTTTACTCTTTGCGGAGGAATTACGTTTGTTTTTGGAAAAGCTAGTGGTAAAAAATGTTTTTTTCTAAATTTCATTTCTCCGATTGGCAACTCTAATTTGATAACAGTAGATTTTCGTATTTGAATCACAAAGTATTGTATCTTTATCGCTACTTTAAAAAAAAGGATATTTTTTCTGTACAATTTTTCAGACAGAATGGTCATTCTATGCGGATGGAATGGGTCAATATGCACCGTTATAGTGTACTGATATTCAGGTGATGACATTTAGTTCTAAGCTTACCTTTGGCGTAGAAAACCTGTGTCATGATATGAAACTCAGATGGATTGTAACCGCCCACATCAGTGGGTGAAACTAAAAGTTTACCCACCGTATTAAATTTGTGTAACTGTGTATAATTTTTGTTTATAATTATTTCTTATATACTTTTGTGGTTTGTAATAATGTATGTTGATTGCGTAATGGAACAACAGAAGGTAGTCGGCCAAAAAATAAGAAAAACTGTTAACTATATAAATCATCGCCTGAATATCAGTACACTTTAGCGGTACGTCTTGCCTACTTCTATAATAATAGCATGACAATTCGGTCTGAAAAAGGTTGCTTTTCTTACTTCATCGGCTAATTCCATGCTTCATCGGTGTAGTAAATTAGTACAAAAATGTTGCCTATAACAAAAAGAATAAGACACTTCAAACTAATTGGGATTGTCACTATCGTGGTTTTAGTTACTATTAGGTACCTATTAGCGTCACCACAGCAAAATTGGTGACATGCGAATCACTCCTGGATATCAAAACAACAAATATTTTTATGTGTTTTATATGAAAAAGAAAGATCAATAAGATTTTGTTGGGAAATAGCATGGTTTCCGTGCTCCAAATTTTGACTGTGGTGATGTTAATACATAATAATATACAAATTTTTATTTGCGTATACGATTTTCTGACATATTCTTTTTTTTTCTGGGCTGTTTATGGTAGTTTCATCAAAATCAGACTTTTGCTTATTTAGCTTTTCGGTGCGAATTAATGTTATTTCTACTATATGCTAGGTTACTTCGTATAAATTTACGTTTATTTTATTCATGTTTAAATGTTTTATATTTTGAGATTTTCTGTCAAAATTAATGCTTTATTCTGTATTTTAGTGTCTCGCATATGCACATATTATTGCAAGTTGGCGATTGTTGCAATAATACGCAAGAAATCTTTTCTTTTTGTTATAAGGTAGACTCTGGTACTATTTTGCTACATCGATGAAACATGGAATTTGCCGTTAAAAAAAGCAATAACCTTTTCTGGTACTTACGTATCATTGCAAAATTTGCCAACTTAATTTATAACTCGCCAAATTGACAATCATATGCTTCATTTCATGTAATGTCGCCAATAGATTGCGATAATATGTAACTACCATAGAAAAGGACACTCCTTTCAAAGTAATTTTGATTATCAGATAGACTATATCTTTATTTAATTTAGAATGCATGATACTTACATATTAGTGTCATCACAGCTAAAAACAGCAACGTGTTTTAATCCATCCTTAATATCAAAACAACAAAGAATCTTACGCGTTTTTATATGAAAAAAAATCAGTCACGTTTTGCTGGGATATAGCGTGATTTGCTTAGTGCCAGTTTGTAGTGATGCTAATACGTAAGAACACGAAGGCTAATACGAATTTTTATTTACGTCTGAGATTTTCTGGCTTATTTTCTTTTCGTTCTGAGCTGTTTATAGTAGTTTCGTCAAAATTAGAACTTTATTTTTATATTTAAGGTTCCTTCGTGGTTTGAATTAATGTCATAATTTCTACTATATGTAATGTTCTACTTCATATATACTTATGTTTTGATTTAATGCATAAGAAAGTAATTTTCTTTTGCACTTTAAAGTTCTAAGTTAATGCAATTTTTTGTTGTGTTGCCTCATGGTTTAATTTTCCTTCTGACAATCTGTTCTTCATATAAATTTTTGAAGATTTTATACATATGCGTTGTATATATTAGTTACATATGCATACATTTCTATGACATTTCTTTGGTTGCAAAAAAAGATTATTGCTTCTCTGCCTTCATCAGCAAATACCACACTTTCATCATTACAAGAAGGCGTATCAGATGCTGATCAATGTTAATCAGATTTTTGTCGCAGTACATATGCCTTAATTTGGCTCTTCTGACAAATTTCAAATATATACATTTATTTGTACGATTTGTGATCCAAAAATATTTGTGGAAAAAAGATGCAGCCTGATACAATTTTCTCATATTTATCTTGGGATTTCTTTAAAATTCAATATTGATGCGATTTTACTTCTCATACCATCAAGGTTTAACTTTGCTTCTGATATGTTTCTCATTTAGTTTTATGTAGATCATATAGTTTATACATATCATACTGTCCATATATGATATATTTCAAAGATCACTAATTATTTATCATTGTATTTTCTCATATGTTTGTTCTTTGCGACTGAATAAAAAATATTTTTCATAGAATTATGGGGAAAAAGTATTGTTTAAAAATTAAATTTTATCAACAAAGTTTAGTTTTTCTCTCATAAGGTTCATATTTTTTTTTCTTTTTTAGGTAGGACTTTTTAATCTGCTTTAGATGGATTTTTTTTTTATTTTGGGTCCTGCTAATTTAATTTTTTTACTATTGTATTATATCTAAATTTTATATTAAATCTAATATAGATATTGGATAGTATTACATCCATTCCTCATGTAATTTAATGCTACAGTGAATTCAATTTAACAGTTTATTATAATATAGGCCTATTTTAGATATTTTTTTAAATTTTAGTTTGTACTAATTTCATTTTTTTTTAGTTGAAGGTTTCCTAATATTTCATTTATGATAGTATTTTTGATAAATGGTTTATTATAATTAATTTTTTCTTCTGCAATAAAATCTTAAGTACCTGCATTTTCTTCAATAAAAAAAGGGCACTGCTTTTGCTGAGAGTTAGAGTCACTGCAGCCAAAGTGGCCCTTCTTACACCAAAATTTGATTTTTTTCCATATAAGACATATAAGAATCTGTTATTTTGATATCGTTGTGCAAATTTTGCTGCGGTGACGCCAATACATAAGTACCCTTTTCCTTATTGGCAGATTCCATGTGTTTCCATTCTAACAAAAAAGTTGATAAATGTAGGTAACTACAGTAAATGACACTCAATTTAAACTAATTGAGATTAACAGATTATCAATATTAATATTTTAAGTTATAATTTCTGTTTACGTATAAGATTTTTGACATGCTTTTTTTTTGTTTTGTTCTGAGATGCTTTGATAGTTTCATCAAAATCAAATCTTAATTTATCTATATAAAGTAGCTTTTTGTTTTGGATAAATATTATAATTTCTATACTATATGTAAGTTTACTATTATAATTATTTATTTCTTTTTCAATTTTAAATATTGAAGATATTCTGTTGTGTTTTTTTTTTGTTATTGTTCGAAATTGTTTATTTCAAATTTATCAAATTTAAGGCTTACTTTTTCTGTTTTAAGAACCTTTTAATTTAAATTGATATTATAATTCCTATTTCAGTGTCACGGTTTTATTTTTTCTGAACTATCCTTATCTTTCTTATCATAGTTGGTACAGTAATTATGTGATAACAAGAACTCAAAAATCTATTTTTCATCCGAAATATAACTTTTGAGGCTTTCTGTAAACAGAATCTTAGATTATTGATTACCTTTTTTATGACACAATTATCAAAGGGTTTATTTACTTATTTTTTTTTACAAACAATGAAACTACACCTTCATTTCTCAGCAGAATTTTTTTTTATCATGTCCATTTTTTCATAAAAAATAAAAACATCTGCTAGAAAAACTATGGATGCCATTATAAATGCTCTTCAAAGTAATTTTCCTTCTGAAAAATCTGTTCTTCATGCTGATGGTACACTGGTGTTCAAAAGTTAAGCATAAACCGTAAAATGAGAAAAAACATGGAATAAATACTCGCACAATTATTACAAATTTTTTGTGGATATTAATTGGGTGAAGAAGAAACATTGGGTTTATGCAAAACTTTTCAGTTGACTAACTCCTGCTCGAAACACCGGCGCATATTCGAACGCGGAGAAACTGATTCACGCAGCATAGGTAGTTCAGACAAGTTTCGTGCAACTGCTGTGCGAAGGAACGTTGTTAACCATCAAACAAGTTGAAGGATGGTACAAAGACGCCAATTGTAAATGTTTACGAAAGGAAGAATCGTTGGAATGCTGGAATCCTAACGATCACAAACCAAAGTGTCTCGAATTCTAAATGTGGACCAGTCTGTGATCTTAAAATGCGTAATGACAATGGCAGATGTTTCAAAGAACGGGAGATGTTACCCGACAATCAGTATCAGGTCGCCCAAGAGTCCTAACCCCTCACCAAGACCGATATCTGGTAATAAGTGCGCGACGTCAGAGGGGCAGTACTGCCATACTCATAGTCGCCACAGGAGTACGAATTTCAAGACAAACTGTTTACATGAGACTCAATCATGCTGGCCAGTATGCCAGAAGACCAACAGTTTGCATTCCCTTCACGTCTGCCTATAAACGCGCTCGTTTGAACTGCAGTTTGAAATATCTACATTAGAGTGTGGGAGAGTGGGCCAATGCGATGTTCAGTGAAAAGTCCCGGTTTACTCTGAGTAGTGATTCTCGGCGGGTAACGATATGGAGAGAACGTGGAACACGTTTTCAACCAAGAAACGTAACGGAAAGACATCATTTTTCATCAAGGGGAGTAATGGTATGGGCAGGCATCATGATGGACAGCCGCACAGACCTCCATTTCTTTGACACTTGGTCTGTGACTGCTCAAAAATAGAGATACGAAGCTCTTGACCCTTATGTTTGCATGTTTCGATGTGCTGTCGGTCCTGACTTCATATTCATGGATGATAATGTGCCATGTCACCGAGCGGTGCTGATTGATGACTTCCTTGAAACGGAAAATATCGAACGCATGTCGTGGCCTGCGAACTCCCCTGATTTAAATCCTATCGATCATGTATGGGATATGCTCGAGAGACAAATTGCAGCCCTTTCGCACCCACCAAGCTCCATTACAGAACTGAAGAGAGCTCTCAAAGAAGCTTGGAACTGTTTGAGCCCACAACTCATTCATCCTCTCATAGTAAGTATTGTAAATCGCTGTGCAGCGTGCCTGGCTGTCAGAGGTGAGCACACGCCTTATTAAACTGCAGCATCAGTATTTTATTTGATTTTTTAATTCATTTTTTCTTTAAAGTATGCATCCTTGCTATGCTGAGTTTTCTTTAAAAATGCTACTTTGGATATAAAATTAATTATTATCATTCTTTTAATTTGCTTCCTTATTTTATAACCATTTTCCCTGGCATATCACGTTTCCCGCCATTCTGATTTACAGTTCCTTCTTTATTCACATAATTATCAATTATGCTTAACTTTGGACGCCAGTGTATATATACACATGCATTGTGTATACATTATTTAAATATAAATCTTACACGTTTTACATATCTATGCCATTTTAGGTCGTTGAAAATAAATATTTATCCTTCCTAGTAATAATTCTTCCTTCATCAGCATATTCAATATTTTCTTCAATGTAGAAAAATATTGCTTAAGGAAAGAAAATGACACTAAATTAAAACTAATTACTATTAACATGTTGGTAATATTGTGCGGATAATGCTTCCTATTTATGGGAAACCAGAATGTTCCGTGTTCATTTGCATGTCACTGTTTTTTGCCTTATTGTCCCTATGACCGATAAGAACTCAACTTTTTTTTAAAATTTTAAAAAAAATCAGAAATTGTTTTTAACAAAAAGCTATTTGCTGAAACTATGATAAGGTGCCCCTTGAATTAATATTCCCATATTTTCTATTGAATTCCATTTTGACCAGATTCTTCGTCACGACTTCAGGCGATATGGTACCCTAAAAATCATTAAACAGTCGGAAAAGTTTTTATTGGCTTATTTGATACCCCGAATCTTTATAAATATGATAGCAAAATTTCAAAGCTTTACCTACATTTTTCATTAAGTAATGGAGCAATGTTTGATGCTAAACAGCATTGATCACGCCTACATTTCAGATTAACTGCTAGAAAAGAGCCTGATAAAAAATGAATTAATTATTTTTCTAATGCGCATCAATGAGATTGATATTATATATGCAGTAATAAATCATTTTAAGAAAGAATTGCGCAATTCATGAAAAAATTCTAGTTTGTGAATTATTTACTGGAAGATCAAATGGATTTGGTCAAGATTTAAAAGTTGTGCGTGCTTTTTATGATATTATTATGAATGAAATTGAAACTTCAAAACGGATTCTCCCAAAGCACAAATACTAAATCTCATTTGTGGATAACTCAAATAATTAAAAATCTATTTCGCAGGAATAGAAAAACTCTCCCATTTTTATATATTGGTTTTTGGTGATAAATATATATCCCATGTGTGTGAGATTCAACACTTTCATTATTAAAATATTTTAAGATATTTATTTAAACAAATACACATATACAGTTTTTAGATTTTGATGTATTTTGCCTATAAATTGTTTTTGACTTTGCTTTTATTCGTGTACAATATTTAACATGCAAAGGCTTGTAAAATCATGGAAATAAAAAATAAAATAATTAATATTTTTTCTACAGGCTGTGCATTAGCTCTAAAGTGGGTATATTGATTTTTTTTTGTAATTATTAAGATAAAGTTTTATGAAATATTTATCTTTCATACGTTTTCTATGTATTCAGTATGTTAGTATACTGTTTAATTGTTCTACAATTGTGCAATTTTTTATGGTAAGTTGTTTTGAATAAGATAATTGACATTTCATAAACGTTTCAAACTATTCAATGAATATTATATAATGCTATTCATGGAATGAAAACTTCAAATTCATATTTCTCCATATTGACGTTTTGTACATATACTGTTATTCATAACCCTAAGGCTTTTTTGATAATTGAAGTATGGGTTTGAAATTTTTTATACATGTTAAGAAACGTATATTTTGTAAAACTGTGCATGGAATTAGTTCTAACATGTTTCGTATTTTTTCTAAAAAATTTCAAAATCAAAATTAATGTTTTTTTGGGGAGAAGTTTTGGAAGTTTAACTATAAAAAAATTAATAAAAAATTAAAGATCAGCAGCAGAAAAAAACCCAAGCACAGTTTTATGTAGTATATTATAAGGTACTTGGAAAACGATTTTTGAAAGAAAAGAGACATATTTAAAAAAGCCTTAGTGATTTAAAAAATGCTTAAAAAAGCTAAAAATATTTAAATTTTACGAACATTTTGCAACAAATTAAAAATTTTGTGTATGGAATTGTTATTAAATATTAACCTTTATGAAATACAATTAAAACCAAATATCAAATATTAAAAATAAAAAAAATTGTGAAGTACCATATCGCCTTAACTTTGCTTGTGGCACTCTTGAAAATTAGAAAACTATATCATTTGTAATCGTAAAAATGTTTGCACAGAAAAAAGATGAACTTTGAAAAGATTTTCTCATATTTCCCTCTGGATTTCTTTAAAATTCAGTGTTGAAATGATTTTATATCTCATGCCATCAAGGTTTTACGTTGCTTCTGATAATTTGTTCCTCACACAGTTTCTTGGAAATCATATGCATATTTTATTTTATACTGTCCATATATGATACCTATATTTCAATTATCACCATAGATATTTATCATTGTACTTTCTCATACTTTTGCTCTTTGCAATCAAATTATAATTTTTAATAGAAATAATGCAACAAAGTATTGTTTCAAGAATTAGTTTTTTAGCAATGTGGTTTATTATTTGTTTCCTTCAGTATTGTTGTTGTTTCTGGACTATTTCAACGGCTTTGATTTTAGTTCAAACTAATTAAATTTTTTTAGTATTGAATTACATCTAATACTCTGTATTAGATGTATTACAGAGATTTTAGATATTATTATATGAGGTAGGGGGCAATGCTATGATTTAATTTTTTTCAGTTGAAAGTTTCCTAATATTTCTTATTTATGATAGCATTTAGTGAATCAGTTTATCATCATTAATTTTTTCTTTCGGTTTATCTATTGCAGGTTATTTCACCCATCGTTCCCATAGCAGAAACTCACTACTGCTATCATTTTTCTGTAATAATTTTTATTTATATTTGCATTCATTCATATCTATTTGCTCTTTAGCTTGCTCAAATTCAATTGCACCAAAAATGATTATAAAGTGATTTTAAACGAAATATAAAGTGATTTCCATGGAAAGTCGCACAAACAAGTGAGAAATACACTCCAAAAAATAAAATATAAATAATTTAATGCTCTTTGAGTGGCCCCATACTATTTGAGCCACGAACTGGGGGTTAGGGACCACTACTCTATGAGACTGATGCCTTCTTTAAAAGGTTATAAGTGAGTTTACTTTTATTTTTCACAAATATCATATCATAGCTATTCAACAACCAACTGTCCGTGGGTTCCTACTTAGTGGTAATTGTGACATTTTGCTTACTAACTTCTAGAAAAAAAATTCAGTTGAGGAAAAACTTTTTTTTTGCAGCATTAACTCGATTTTTGGTCAGCTCGTCGTCGAATAATTATTTCATTTTTATAGACCAGAGGTCAGCAGCCTTTTAGCTGTGGCATGCCAAACCAAGCTAACAATATAGTTTAGCGTGCCACACATTGAGGTATTTTTGAAACAATTCAAAAATTGACAAAAAAAATTGTTGAAAGTGCAAAGTGCCACTGAGAATTGTACCACACGTGTGCAATAGTTTGCCGACCGCTGCTACAGACCATGACTCCTTCTCCAACACCACAGCTTGTCCCTCATTTTCATGCGATACAGGAAGAAAACCATCTTTTATTGAAAAAAGTTCAAGTAAAATTGAGTATTTTGACACTCCTGAGAAAACCAAAATGGGCAACTGACAAATTCTGAGCCTGAGGCACGCGTTAAATGTCTCATTTCTTGCTACGGAATATTCGAAATGAATTGGAGATGTATTTCATGCTTTGCCGGTTTCTCATTAGGCTTTCTATAGAATGTCTTGGCAATGTGTGAAGTATAAATAATTCCATACATTGCCAGCGAAATTTAGGCATTCTATAGCAGCGTTTCTCTAAATATGAAAAACTCCTCTCGTGGGGGGGGGGATAAATCTACGACTGGGGCGCGAACATATTAAAAAGTTAAAAACAAAAGATTATTTAAAAAAATTATTTTAAAAAAATAAATAAAACTTTCTGACATAATAAAAATAAAATACACACTTACATTGATATAATACACTTATAAATGTATCGGAACTGCAAGATGTATTACAAAATTTATTTACAAAACTAAATTAAAAACAATTTTAATAAATACCAGTGAAACCACAGCATATATAGAATTGCATACAAAATACATGAAATAATATACAAAAATTAACACTTATTTAAAATTTGTACTGTTTGTAATTAATTATTTAACTGCTGATTAAAAGTTCCGCAATTCGCTCCTCAATGCCTCCGTTTTCCACGTACACGTTCGTATGTGATTTATTGGGGAGGGAGGAAGAAAAAGAAAAAATAAACAAATCCTCTTAAGTAACCCTTCGCAAACGTTGTAAAGATCTTTTAATTACATTCCAAAGCCTTCGGAATAATTTTATGAATAACCGTAAGCAGAAAATTTCGTATTTTGGAAAAATGTATATATACGTCTGTTGAAATTAATGCTTTGCGTGAATGAGACATTTACATAAGGCTATCGCACTTAAGAGGTTCAAATTGTGTTGTAACTTTAACGTCATAGAATAGTATTATTGAATTCAATACATTGTTATTGTATAGACGGGGGTGCGATGAAAATTATGATTGATTATTGGGTCGCAATTATTGAAAGTTAGATATATATATATATATATATATATGTAATGCGATTTCACATATACTTGTTTTAAAATTCCTTATGAAGTTCCAAGTTGAAAGAAACCATCCTATTTCCAACTCATTACAAGTGCTACTAAATCAACGTTAGGAAAAAATCCCACGTTTCCCAACAAAACTTTTTGATTAATAAATTTCTGTTTTTTCAAGCGGTGTTCACAAAGGCGGATGTAGAGCTCAATATCATGACGTGCAACATTTTTGCATTTGGTTGAAATTTCTTTCAGTATTCTATTACGTCCTCAAAATCGTGACATAATACTGTATAGCAGTGCAACCCAACTTTTTTATCTTCCGGACCGATCAACTTTTGATCATTTTTCTGCCAATCGCTGATTTATGTTTCAAATTATTTTGATCGGTCATTTGTGTATTTAAACATGCCTTCAGAATAACATTCGGTAGCACCAAAAAATAAATATCAAGGGGTTTCCATAGAAAGCCCACAAACATAAGAGAAATACACCCCAGTAAATAAAAAGGAAATGATTTAATGCTCCTTGAGTGGCCCGAAACAATTTGATCCAAGGACCGGGGATTGGGGACCAATGCTCTATGGTACTGACACCTTTCTTAACATGGGTTAAATAAGTTTACTTTTATTTTCCACAAACATCGCATCATATCTATTCAGAAGCCAATAGACCCTTGGTTCCATCTTAATAGTTATTTTAGCATTTTGTATATCAGTTATTAACTTCTAGAAAATAACTTCATTTAAGAAAAACTTATTTTTTTGCACCATTAACTCGATTTTTGGTCAGCTCGTCATCGAATAAATGTTTCATGTCTAAAGTCCAGGGGACGGCAACCATTTAGCTGTGGCATATAAAACCAATCTACCTATTTAATTCAACGTGCCAAACAGTAGAGCATTTTGGAAAACATTCAATAATTGACATATTTGTTGAGTAGTGCAAAGTGACATAGTGAATTGTACTGTATGCCAACAGGTAAAAAACACTTGTTATTACACAAATTTAAGTAAAATTGATTATTTTGACACTCCCGTACAAACCGCAATATGTAACTGATGAATTCTCAGCTTCAGACACTCGTTTAAACTCTTGTGTCTTGCCACGCAATATTCGAAACGAATCGGAGATGTATTTCGTATCTGGCTGGTTTCTCATTAGACATTCTATAATATGCCTAGATAACGAGCAAAATATGTATGATTTCATACATTTCCGGCTAGTTTTAGGCATTATTTACAATGCCTGGGCATTCTTTAGATTGCCGTATATTTCATACTTTGCCGGTAACATAGATATTTTCCCATTTCTGAAGTCACTTGAAATTGAACACACACATAATGATCTTAGATTATTTAAACTGAATAAATGATGCATAATTTTCTCTCTAAAATAATGATTTTTTTGGCAGTTAAATTAATTACCAAACATTTGATAGTAAAAAGATAAATTTTTCTTCTCCTATATGATTTGGTAAGAAATAAGAGCAATTCGACGGATTTATGAAGCAGAAATGTATTTTGTTATTCTTTTTTCTTATAGATTTGTTTTCAAAAATAATATATTCAAAATTATTTTTTTGGTAAATTTTGTGCTTGATACATTACTGAAGCTGCATTTTATTTATTGTATTTTCATATGCTTGTTTTAAAAATATTCTTGTAGTATATTTTGTTTTAAAATAATATGTATTGTGTGTGTGCAATCAAGCATTGCAACCAATTGTTTCACATTACGCAACTAAAGATTTGGGTTTTTTCCATTCTAAAGATAGTATTTAAAAACGGATTATTTAGAAAGCAATCATGATGTTATTGGAGAATATTTAAAAAACTGTAAGTGCACTTTGTAACTGCAATTTTTTTTAATGAATTCCTCACAAAGCAACCATGGTATTTATTTTATTAAATATTTTAAGAAATATGTATTCATACACAGTTTTGTAAAGCTCTAAACTACATAAAAAACAATAAATTATCAGCACAGCGTATATTTGCACATAAATATGTTCGCTCAATAATTACATTCGGTTAAAAAAAGTAAGCATCTAGAACAAAACAGTTATCGACAAAATAAAACATTAATGACTAAATAAGGGCATAATAAAAATAACATCCATTGGTGTAATTGGTGCGAGGGGAATACATTTTCCTACGACAAGAATCTATGACCTTTGGTCATTAAAACTGAAACCATGATATGTATAACATTTGTGCAATCTGAAGTAGTTAAGAAACATATTCAAAATGATTTCGCAACCGAGTGCTGAAGGCTTTATGAATACAGAAGTATCAATTTAAGAGTGTTTGCACTGAGAAATAAGTGTAATATCCTAGTTAAGCTCACACTCTCGACGGGGGGAGGGGGGAAGGGCACCACCTCGTACCAAACAGATAATTTATATTAGACCTCTACTGAATTTGCCAGCTTGGCGATAAATAAAGGTGTGGACTGAAAGGGGAGCTAATTAGAAATAATTATTCTTAAATTGTATTTCTACAAAAAGTTTCTTTAAAGTATTTGCAATAAGCTTTTACTACAATCTATGATAATTTCATATCTGAGTATAAATCTCAGATATGATACCCTAAGTAGGATTTATTTATATCTTTTCCAGGACAAACATACATATGAAAAAGTAAGAATCGGATTATTCAGCTTGTCCACTCATTAAAAGTGTTTAAAAATTTATTAATGTGAACTAGTACACATTTCAAATTTTGTAAAGGGTTAACTCTTCAAGTTTCCTTGCATGCTTGATGCAAGCATTATTTATGTTTCTGTTTGTTACAAAATGTTTGAATTTGGACATTGAATTGCAGAATTATCAATTGTAACTTCATAAAAAAACTAAAGATGTTCACCCCGAACTCTGTTAGTACATTTAAAAGAACTTAAAGAACATCCCACTAAAATTTGAAGTGCATTGTTTGGTTTGTTCAGTAAACCCTGCACTCTTGGATGAGTTAACTTCGAACAATGTCTTTATGAGTGTCACTCAAGATAATAACAGTTTCTTTTTGGTCCTTTGTATTTTTTTGAAATATTGCCAAACATTTTATTGCATATTGTATTGTAAATATTGACCAAGAAATGTATCGTTATATATTTTTTTTAGTTGTACATTTTCTTATTGAATTTTAAGTGTATACAGTTGAATTATATACAGAAAATCATTTGTAGTCGTAAAAATGCACTAATGATATGTCGCACAAGCTAAAATCAAGAAAATTACAACCTGGCACCTTTAAAAATGCATTCACAATATATCAACAAAAATTATTCAAGATATTTTTATAATGTATTTCGGTAACATCCTATTTTAGCTTACACCTTTGGAAAAGAAGGAAAACAAATTGTGCCAACTTGGCTCTTTTTTTAAAAAAATTTTATTTGACCTATCTACGATGAGGATAATAATTCACCAAGTTGGCAATAAATAAAGACGTGGTGAACAATAAGATCCTATCATGTTTGATTTTTGATAAATATTTATGATTTTCAAACGCGTTTAAACATGTTAATTATTTTCAAATGATATTTCAGACTCTTAAATTTTAACCAAGATGCATTACATCAGCCTGCATATTTTTTTTGCAGAAATGATGTCTTTCTGAATTAACTATCAGTACAGGTTTGATTTTTTTTCCCTTCAAATGCCACATATTTTGAAGTTACACTATGATTATTGGTGACGAACTCTGTAATTTTCAGTTTCGGTCAAATGATAAGGATGTTCATAATAAATTTTGTTCAGTCTTAATAAAGAAAAAGAGTAAGAACATATTTAAAAATTTCTTTTGGTAAGTTTTTTTATAGAACTGTTTCTTTTCCTGCAATTTTAATGATACTGTTTTGATCTTTAAGATTTTCTGTATAAATGAAGTTAGTCACTAGAGAGTGTTTAACATTCTACTTCACTGTCATAATGTTCAATCTTACTAAATATAATTCATTTTACCAAGTGTTGATTTTTTTCCTCTCTTGTCAAAATACCTTACTCCAAAACGAAACATTCAAAAAGAACTTCCCAAGAAATCAGAAACCCTAGAACCAGCTAGGAGTCATTCCCATCACTCGGCTGCAATTCAAAATTAGAAGATGCATCGTTAATTGTTCTCGTATTTCCCAAGTACGGAAACAATTAACAATCAATCAATCCGAAGAAAATTCTTCCAATAAAGATGCAAAATGGCTGCAATAAAAGAAAAACGCCAGTACTAATGCAGAGTAAAACAGTGTCATACTTTATAATGTGATAAATCAATGCATTTCTGATTTTGCTTACAAAATAAGTGCAGAAAATAATCCAAAATAAATAACAATGTATATAAGAAATGTAGAATATATATATATATATATAAACACACACGTAGGCAAAAAATGATACAGGTTTCTTAACATAGTGATTTATTAATGAAGATTTGTCGACTTACAGCTACATACATATTTCACATCATTCTAAGGGCAATTGTCAAACATTAACTAGCTCAAACAAATATTTGGGAAAATTCACCAAAGGCATAGAATTAATACGTACTAACAAAAGATAAAATATAAAAATCACTAATTATATTTACCTGCAGTTATATTAATAAAAAGTCATTAATAAAAATGAGA
>BMAO01016342.1:0-14382 GCA_019973975.1 Trichonephila clavata | reverse complement strand
TTGAGTATCTAAAGTCTCACCAGTAAACTGTTCAGAATTCTCCTGAAGATTTCTTGAATGGCAGTGGTGTTGCCAATAAAGGTAGCAGCCATCTTGAGACCTCTTGGAGGAATATCACAAACTGCAGTCTTCACATTGTTAGGTATCCATTCAACAAAGTAGCTACTGTTCTTATTCTGCACATTTAACATCTGCTCATCAACTTCCTTCATACTCATGCGACCACGGAATATGGTGGCAACCGTCAGATATCTATAAAAATTAATCTCTTTAATACTAAAGTAAATAAAATCATCATTGGCAAATTATATGGAAACACTTGAAACTTTAATTCAAATTTCATTAGAATTGTCATGTACAGGGTCTGTTCGACTTGAAACATAGCTCTGTACCAACGAACAGAAGGTTTAAAGCTCAAATTATATTTCTCAACAATATTGATATACAATCATGTTTTGAAGAACTTCTTTGCATATTTATTATACATTACCCTTGAATACTTACTTCAGCTCTTTTTAATAACTGCAACCAGAGTTTACAATTATAAAGAATTGATGTAATGTATAAATGTTATATTACAGTAAATATGGTCTTTATCTACATTCTGTTGTTTTTTTCCTTTCTTTACATTTATTCTTAAAAATCTTTCAAATTGAACATTAAAATAAATGCATTAAAAAAAATTCCTGTTCTTCATTTAAATACATATTTTTCACTGAAACTACATCAGATATGCACAGTGATTTTAGTATAACATCAAACTGTCATAATAAATTTGACCTCAAGAAAAAAAAAGTTATATCACTACAGTAAATTCCCCCAATTAGAATCATTACAAAGCAAGTGCAGATCCTGCTGAACAAAAGTAGTAATTAGAGAAATGTCAAAATTTAAACCATTATTTTTTTTAAGCTTGAAGCTTTAATATATTTTTACCATAATACACATTGAAGAGAGCTATTTCATTATCATCCTCAGTCAGATCAATGACTCGACTAGGGGACAAAGTCAAAACGCATGTGCAGCCAATGATCAAGTAGTAGTATATTAAGTGCCCCCCCCCCAAGTATCATTTAGAACAGGGGTGGGGAGACTTTTACATGAAACGATCTACTCTGTGGCGTAGGTGTGATAAGGGGGAAAAGCACACAATAATATTTATATTACAAATACAGAATATGTACATACCTACAATAAAAAAACTAACTTTTAAAACTGCGTTTTAAATAAAATGCAAAATACAAACATAATTATACCTACTAATTTAATATCAAATTATGCATTTATTATCAAGCAATTCAAAATACATAAAAAATAAATCATTTACATTTAAAGTTCTCGCAGTTAGTTTCAACAAAAAATTTAGTCTGCATACTATCCGTACCAATCTTTTGAATATCTCCGTATACAATTACAAACTGTTAATCTTGCAATGGATTCTAAGTGGTCGTCCGTGAAACAGAAATGTTACGTTGTTTTAATTATACCCATCATTGAAAATGTAGATTCCCACAGGTGCGTAGAGCGAAAGAATGGCCCGTAAATGAATTGCAGCTTTTTAAAAATTAGGATGCGCCCGTTACATTCCAAAAGTTATTCTTTTAAAACAGCGCCCTACTGAAGAAGAAAAATTGTTTCAAGAGAGGGAGAATATTAAACATATTTCTCTTTCTACTATTTTGCTTTGCCGAGCTTGTCTTGCAGTGTGCAAGCTGTCACGACTCTTTAGACACCGATCCTCTAAAAACTGGGATGTTTCAGTCAAACTGGCTCTAGTGTGGCTCCCACAATTTGACCTCTTTGAAAATCATAGAGATCCAACATTTTATGATTTTGAAAAAAAAATCCAAGTCCTTACAGAACTCCAATAAAGCCAAGGAATACTATCAGAATGTATAAATTTATATTTATAAAAAAAATCTGGTAGCTATTATTATACTTACAAAGTGCATTAAAAAAATCACTTTTATTCACGAGTATTTCCAGTATTTCGATAACCCCACCCTTTTTTTATGCACATCCAAGATCTTATGTGAAGGGTGGTCACCCCAAAATGTCATGGTTGTCCACTGGTCAATCGTGATCGACTTAATGCCCACCCCAGATTTAGAAAGATTACAGAAAAGCAGATGATTTCAGATGCCAACAAGTCACATCATTATAACTGGGCAGGCTTTTTTTTGCAGTCATTACAGTAACTTAATTATACGGTATAGATGGTGAAGCAACATGTACATATCATTTTCTGCAGACTGCTCTTCGGCACAGAATATGCAAGACACATGCACCCAATCCTGCACTTGGGCCAACACACCCAGGACCTGATTTGCATCCTTTCAGACAGTCTATTATCACCAACAGATCATAGAACCATATCAGAATGGAAGGAAGTCTTACATTTATATCTTCTGACTAATCACATTAGGAGATGTGTGAATATGCCAATTTACCTACAGAAACCCTGTTGCAGCTAGCCAGATACAAGGCGACACACATTTTTTGTGAGGATGTTTATATACCTCCTAATGTGTTCCATGTAAAGAACAATCCATGACATCTACCATATACATCAGGGGTTCCCGGTCCATAGATCAAATGGCACCAGGAACTTTAAATAATCTTTTTTACTGAAGAGTATTTCTCTTGGTTCTTATAGAAATCACTTTATATTCATTTTTTTGTGTAACTTATTTATTCTAAAGGCAAGCTTTAAAAACAATCAAATTAAAACTTTAAATCAAAAGGATCTAAAATAAAAACATTCAGCACCCCTTTCAGCAGGCGGCAGTAAAATTATCAAACATTGACTGGTCCGCAGCAATAAAAAGGTTAGGAAGCACTGTACTATATGAACATCTCTTCTGGTAAGGAGATTTTAATGGCAAATGTATTGTGATCGAAGACTATTTATCAGATCATGTTAGGAAACCATTACATAGCATCCGATTAGAATAGCTGCAAGGAAAAGGATTCTAAAAATATAAGATACTCGGCTAACTTGGCAACATAACAATCTGAATGCCCATCCAATACACTTATCAGGAAGAGAAAGAAAATATGTGCTATATTCTTATGTTAATCCAGTTTACATATACAGAACAAACTTGTAAATCGTATTGCTCTCTTGGATTACATAAATATTCCTATAGGTTAAAGTAGTTCATTGGGGATCCGAGATATAACATAATTAAAATTACGAAAGGACTAATCATAAGCAAGGAGTATTTCAAGTCTTATCTGGGATTCTAAATTTGTCCAACATGAATCCAATTAAACATTTGAGAAGGTAAACAATTTGTTACGCTACACTATCACTTAACAATGTGTGGGAATTGCAGGGCTGGTTGATAAATACCTTGGACCAAACACCTTAGACTACGCATCAGTATCTTGTAAGGTATTGGCGATTTTGAGTACAAAAGGTGATTCTATATTCCATATTAAACAAGTGGTAAGCGTAACTGCTCTTTAATGAATAAATAAAATTTATTAACCTTTTTGCTCAAGTCATTTTTAAATTTAGGAAGAACCTTGAAAAATCACTTTCAAAATTGTCTTTGGAATTGAGAATAATACACTATAAAAATAACTTGAACTCTTCTTTAATATTAGCTCTTTAGACTAATTATTTTTTAATTATATTGTAATTAAATCAAAAATACATAAAACAAGTTTATATTTAGACACTAAAAAATATAAACACTTCCACCCTCCCCAAATGAATATATTGCTTACAAGAACATTCACAAATAAAATTACATACCTGCCATGACGAGGATCACAAGCAGCCATCATATTCTTGGCATCAAACATTTGTTGAGTAAGCTCTGGAACACTTAAAGTTCTATACTGCTGGCTGTCTCTAGCAGTGAGCGGTGCAAACCCAGGCATGAAGAAATGAAGTCGAGGGAACGGAACCATGTTGACAGCCAGTTTTCGCAAATCGGCATTCAATTGGCCAGGAAAGCGGAGGCAGGTGGTTACTCCCGACATTGTAACAGAGACCAGATGGTTCAGATCTCCATAAGTGGGAGTGGACAGTTTGAGGGTTCTGAAGCAGATATCGTACAGAGCTTCATTATCAATACAGAAAGTTTCGTCTGTGTTTTCTACCAATTGATGAACTGATAGAGTTGCATTGTAAGGTTCTACAACAGTGTCTGATACCTACAAGATTTCAAATAGGAATTTTTATTAAACAACCAGCAATATTTCCGATAGACTGAACAAATTAACAGGAAAATTTGAAACATTTTAAAATGTGTAACAAAATTAAACACAGAATGTCGGAAAAACACGACTACAATTTAAAAAAAAACAGTTTCACTGACAGTTTATTATGTTTCATAAGAAGAAAGTCTGACATACAAATTAGATGGTGCAAAATCTCCCCTCTCCTGTTTTTCAACACTCATTTCAAAATCACTTCATTGCAAGAAAAACACAAGTTGTAGCATGTGTGGTTTGTCAAATTTAAATCTAACATGTATAGTGTAAATGGGGCACCCCATTTACACTATACATGTAAAAATATTTAAAATTAATTTTAACCAAAAACATGAGGATGAATTAAATGCATTTAAACATAGTAGTTCATGAAGAAAAAACTTGTAAACTGGGATCAGAATGTTAAATTATAATGACTTTCCATGGCTAAAGACAGCCTTGGGTACAAGGACAGCTCGCCCAATGGGGTTGCAACTAATCATGACAGTGTTGTATGCTTCGGTCCTGAAAGTGTACAGTCGGGCGAGTGGGCTTCCAAGGTCTGTAGACTTTTGGAGGCTGGTTCTGACTGTGTTTACAAGTGAAAAATCTTAAATGTGCTTTGTAGTAATTTTTAAAAGTGATGCATTTAAATGAATTTTACAATGAGCTTTTAAGGTTTTAAATATGGATTAGTAGGAAAAATGCTTATTTAGGGTTTAGTTTTATTAAAGGATCTTGTGATGCCTAGCAAGAATATATTTAATTTGTCATTATTTTGTGTTTTTTACATGTCCGCTAATGCCTGGAAAATTTCCGGGAACTTGGAGGTTATGTTCAGGAGTTCTGCGATATAGACCGCGAAGTTTCCGAAATTTACATTTGAATCTGAGGGAAGGGGGGAATCCCTTTTTTTCGGTAGTTATTGACGGAAGATGCAGCAATCTCCTTTCGTGGTGCCATCTGGTTGCTTAATTTGTTACAACAAACACTTGTATAGCTAACGTCAGCTGTAACAGGTCGCGTATTGAGAGGGATCGGGGTATTTTTAGTTTCATTATTTGGTTTATCGGTTTTCGAGAATTTATTGCATTTTCTGTGCGATGCAATGTGTCTGTCTTTGTCGCAATTTATGCAGTGTGGAAGTTCACATCTTTTTTGGGGCAATCTGAGGTGTGATGATTTTTATCGCATTTAAGGCACCTGGGTGCCATTCTGCAACTTTAGGAAGTACGATTAAAGTAATTGCAGTTAAAACACTGTGCGATGCTCGGTTTCCTATGAAACGGATCGATCGACACATATATAACATACTAGCTTTCATGGCCCGGCGTTGCACGGGCTTATACCGAGGGTATAACTTAATCCCCATGTTAATTTCCTCCATTTTTTTCTGACGCCAACGCTTTTGTGTGGTTTTGACGCGTACGATGTGAGTGCATGACCCGTGAGTGCGTGTCATGGCTTTGTCGCTTAACATTTTCCCTTCTCTTCACAAATTCAACACTACCAATATTATTTTTCGAAATTACTTTGATTTCTTTGTTTCTTTCTTCTCCGCTTAGCCCGGCGTTGCACGGACTTTTACCGAGTGAATAACTTCATCCCCATGGAAATTTCGTGTTTCCCTCAGGCCGATAGCTCTTATGTGTGCCGATGTGAGTGATTTCTTTAACTAGTCATAAAACTCCCTTTTTCGAAATTTGTTCTTGCGTTGGTGTGTGTTCTAATTATTAGAGATGGGTGAAAGAGCAGGTGTCGTCCTCGTCACTTGACCATGGTTGAAAATTTCGAGGTCCATCGCCAATAACCCTCGAATAGGCGAAACAGTGCGAATTAAAAAATCACTCACTCAGTTTTCAGTTCTTTCGTTGCAATTTTTTAGTCCCCGGAAACGAAAATGTAGCCTTTTTAAAGATAGTTGTATGTTGAAAAAGACAGAAAAAGTAGAAATTTTCAAATTTCACTACTATTTTAAATATTGAAGTAAAATTGTGAGGATTTTTTTGAAATATTCGACACACGGGAAAAATGTTCATGCAATTATCTTATAAAAGAAGAAATATTAAATGATGTTTTAAGTATTTTGAGTGTTTTATTAAAATTTGTTTCGAATGCATAACATACTGCCATGGAAATTCACCTTCCTTTATCAAAGTTCCTGGTATGTGTGTGATTCCTTTATATAAACGTCACTACAATTCCCTTTTCGAAAAAAAAAATATCTTCCAGATCTTACTAATGTCAAACATGTTTCAGTTCTCTTCTACTGCATTGTGTTACAGTGGCTTATTTGAGTTGTAGAACTATTTTCCCCTGACTCTCCCTCAGATATAAGATTTATCTTCAAGTTTCTATTCATGACATGTCGAAAACAATATTGCTTTAGTAAAAAAATAATAAATTTAAACAATAAAAAGAAAACTATTTTGATGCTTGAGTAAAAAAAAAGTCATCATTTTTAATAATAGATAATTTTTAGGAATCTTAAAATAATAAAATAATTTTCAGGTTTTCCATTAATCAATCAATCGCTACTTACAGTTAGCTTAAAAATGTCTCTTAGAACGTACTGATTGGAAGGAAATCCAAACTCTCTTTAAATACCGGATATTTATTTACAAAACCTATCTTCGCCCCATCTTAACGTATACATGCCCCATTTGGGGATCTGCCAGTAACACACAATTAAATGATATGTCAAAAGCTTCATAATAAAGTCAGGTACATCCCAAGATCTGTTCTCCACGAAGAACTTTGTGTTGAACCCATCACACCCTAATAGCGAATCTTTCCTCAACCCATTCTGCATATCGACTACTAAGCGATTAGCTCCAATCTACTTCATGAACCAGCCTCACCTCATGTACCGTTTGCCTCATAGTGCAACGAAGATACTACCTGATTTCTAAGAATTCCACCCCCCCCTCCCCATGCTGTTAAACGTAACGAAAACCCCCTTTTCGGATTGAAGAACGAAACGAAAAAGTTGTTTTGCGTTTCACGGAAACTATGTTCCACCTCCCCCCACCACCTCCTGACCGCCGAAGCTAGTTTTAGCTTAGGCGAACCTATCATTCTCACTTTATTTACATCATTATCTTTAGGTATACTGTGTAACTGAAGTAGAAGCCTAGCTACCGCTAGGCTGGCACTGAGGACAAATATTTATTCCAGGCTCTAGAACGTATTTTTATCCAAAATAATAGCGTTATACCTTTTATTAACAAATAATTAATTTAATAAGGAAATAATAGAAATATTCATTTGATTTTAAAAAAATATATTAATTTAAATCCACATTATCTATAAATAATAATAAAAAAATTCTACAGATAGCTCTTGAAACGTTTGGATGTTTGATTAAACATATGTAACTGCTAAGAAAAACACTATGTAAAAAACCTAGTTATAAGTACACATTCACTGAAAAAAATCATTCAAAAAGAAAATAATACTATCTGATAAAAACATTTAATTTTTTTAGTTTTTTCCCGGAAACGAAACTGTAGCATTTTTAAAAATAGTTGTATGCTGAAAAAAGAACAGAAAGTATAAATTTTTCAAATTACAAAATTTCACTACTATTTTAATTCTTGAAGTAAAATTGTGAGAATTTTATGAAATATTTGACACGGGGGGAAAAAAGTTTCATGCAATTACGCATTATTTTAAAGTAAACTATAAGTTTTATGAAAGAGAACAAAAATTACGATACTGATAAATATTTTAAATGAATCTCAGAAATGCATTGAATGCATTTTAATTTTAAAAAATATATTAATTTAAATCCATTATCAATAAATACTAATAAAAAAAATTCTACAGATAGCTCTTGAAACATTTGGATGTTTAATTAAACATATATTAGTGTTAAAAATCCACTTTTGGGGAAAACCTAGTTATATGCTAACATTCACTGAAAAAAACATTAAAAAAAAAAAGAATACTATTTGATAAAAACATTAAATTTTTTTAATTTTAATTTTATAGTTTTTCATTCCACTCTGTGTTAAAATTATTTAAACACGTATCTGCGGAAAAAATTATATTATACAAAACTAACTTATTAATTATTTTTAATAAAATTGATTAAAAATGCTCATTTAGCAATTAATTGTGACATAGTTTTCGGCATTTTACTTTTTTAATCACTGTTTCTAAATATCAATAAACTTTTTAAAAATCATTTCTTTTAAATTCATCGATATTTATAAAATACAAAACTATAACTTATTAATATTTTTACATTAAAATTGATTAAAAATATTCATTTAGCAATTAATTGTGACATTCCGTTTGCTTAAATAATGGCAGCACTGAAAATTTACGTGGGAAAAATAAACAGAAATGAAAGCTTCTTGTTAGGAATTGTTGAAAAAGATAGAAATTATACTTTGAATGATTAAAAATCAGAAAAAAACCTTTTTTAAGGCAAAAAAAAAAAAAAAAAAAATGAAAAGTACATTAAAATAACAGAGGATCATGTTAAAATAAGTATTTATCAGTAAAATTAATTTACGTGGGAAAAATAAGCAGAAACGAACAAAATGAAATTCGCCAGATTCGAACCCAGACATAAGAAAGAATTAAGATACTTTGCGAAAGCGGCGCGTTAGACAACCACGCCACGCAGATTAGTAGCAGAAAGAAAATAGGCAATAATAATGAATGGTCGTTCAAATTGAATTTAATTTTTAATTGAGGGGATCCATAGGATATTCACATAACGATTGAAAGATTTCGATTGAAGATTACATTTAAATGTATTGCAAAAAATTTATTGATTTTTGATATTTTAAAAAAAAAGCAATTAATAATAAAGAATATATAATACAAACATAGCTTTTTTTTTCTAAGGAATTTATACCTATTTAACTGACTATTTCCAAAAAAAAAAATTTCGAAATGGGCAAATTCTTCGATTTTATTATGAAATTATATGTCAAAAAAGAAATATACATTAGGCATTATTTTAAAGTAAACTATAAGTTTTATGAAAGAGAACAAAAATTTCGATACTGATAAATATTTTAAATGAATCTCAGAAATGCATTGAATGCATTTTATCATCTTAATCTGACATATATAGTTGATAAAATACATCTTTCACTCGCATTTTTTTTTTTTTACTCGCCAAAGTTACTGATTTCCTCCTGTTTAAGGCAGAATTTTTTTAGTGTAACCCTTGAGTTAGAGCGGTCGAAGGCGAAACAGGTCTGAAGTCTTTGGCGCAAAGCTAATTTTCGACGCCAATGTTTGGCTAAATGTAAAATCGCGTATTTTTAAAAAATCATTACCTTCATTTTAAGGGCATAATTTTTACGTTAATGCTCTCAAACATCACCAACTATTTGCAAAAATAACGTACTTTGAAATAAAAATGTACAAATTACTACTTTTTAATTTATTTCTCAGAAAAACATAAGTTTACGAAAATCACAATTTCTTTTTTTAAAATCCGTAATTTTGAAGCAATTTTTTCAATCTTCGTATATGTTACGATAATATTACTGTACACACGGAAAAAAGATTTTGTGAGATTATCTTCATAAATGACGAAGTTATTCAATGTGAAGTAAAAATTAAGACTACTTTTTAAAAATTCTTTAAAAAAAAGTTTTGGGAATTTTATTTTTTAAATGAATGGATCTAAAAGAGAAAGGCTTGAAATTAATTAGTGTAGAATATCGATTTAATAACACGAAAAGTAATTCATACCCAACGATTTAGAAATAATTTTCATAAAAACGCATCAGTTTTAACACTATTTTAAAAAATTCGAAAAAAATAGAAAATATCGTTATTTTACAAAAAAAATTACACCGTGTTGTGGCGAAATAAATGATCTTTCCGATTCTGTAATTATTTTTTGTCTAATTTCGACACCGAAAATCGGATGACAATTTTAATATGGTGGAAAACGTAAGATTACCGCTCGGCCGAAACGGAAGGGAAGTTCCGCCAAGTAAGCAACCGGCAGGAGTAAAATAATTCGGCGTTTTAAGGTTTTTAATTAATATCTTTTTAACTAATTACAATATCGGAATATAAATAGGCAATACGGCTTCCCCGGAAAATTCCCGATCTTTTGGTACCTTCCGCGACTTTCTGCGTGGTGCTGTTCGTGAGAAGATAGACGCACATAGATAGATAGATAGATAATAATACATACATACGTTTGTTTACCTTCGAATTTTAATAGTGTAAGACTAGCTTTCATGGCCCGGCGTTGCACGGGCTTATACCGAGGGTATAACTTAATCCCCATGTTAATTTCCTCCTTTTAGTCTAACGCCAACACTTTTGTGGGGTTTCACGCGTACGATGTGAATGCATGTCCCGTGAGTGCGTGTCATGGCTTTGTTGCTTAACATTTTCCCTTCTCTTCGCAAATTCTCGATCCTAGTACCACTGAAGACCCGCCGTGTAGGGGAGAAATGCACATAAATTATGTCGAGAGCTCAAACGTCCTCCCGTTGGTGTGGTGTGGTAGTTATGAGAGGGGGTGCCAGCTCAGGTGTCGTCCGCGTCACTTGACCATGGTTCAAAATTACGCGGACCGTCCCCAAAAGGCCTCGTGTTGCTGAACAGTGGGACGTTAATATTCACTCAACTTCACAAATTCAGCACTTCCAATATTATTTTCCGAAATTATTTTGATTTCTTTGTTTCTTTCCTCTCCGCTTAGCCCTGCGTTGCACGGGCTTTTACCGACTGAATAACTTCACCCTCGTGGAAATTTCGTGTTTCCCTCTGGCCGATAGCACTTGTGTGTGCGGGCGTGCGATGTGAGTGATTTCTTTAACAATCTCATAAAAACTCCCTTTTTCGAAATTTGTTCTTGCGTTGGTGTGGTGTGGTAATTATTAAAGGTGGGTGAAAGCTCATGTGTCGTCCTCGTCACTTGAGCATGGTTGAAAATTTCGAGGTCCGTCACCAAAAACCCTCGAATAGGCAAACAGTGCGAATTTAAAAATCACCCACTCACTCTCCAATTCTTTCGCTTTACCGAGTGAATAACTTCATCCCCATGGAAATTTCGTGTTTCCCTCAGGCCGATAGCACTTGTGTGTGTGTGTGTGTGTGTATGCGCGCGATGTGAGTGATTTCTTTAACTATGTCATAAAAACTCCCTTTTTCGAAATTTGTTCTTGCGTTGGTGTGATGTGGTAATTCTAAAAGATGGGTTAATGCTCAGGTGTCGTCCTCGTCACTTCAGCATGGTTGAAAATTTCGAGGTCCGTCACCAAAAACCCTTGAATAGGCAAACAGTTCGAATTTAAAAATCACCCACTCACTTTCCAATTCTTTCCTTTTCCTGAGTGAATAATTTCATCCCCATGGAAATTTCGTGTTTCCTTCAGGCCGATAGCACTTGTGTGTGTGTGTGTATGCGCGCGATGTGAGTGATTTCTCTAACTATGTCATAAAAAATCCCTTTTTCGAAATTTGTTCTTGCGTTGGTGTGGTGTGGTAATTATTAAAGATGGGTGAAAGCTCAGGTGTCGTTCTCGTCACTTGAGAATGGTTGAAAATTTCGAGGTCCGTCACCAAAAATTTTCGAATAGGCAAACAGGGTGAATTTTAAAATCACCCACTCACTTTCCAATTCTTTCGTTGCAATTTTTTATTTCCCGGAAACGAAAATGTAGTCTTTTTAAAAATAGTTGTATGCTGAAAAAAAGACAGAAAGTATAAATTTTTAAAATTACAAAATTTCACTACTATTTTAATTCTTGGAGTAGAATTGTGAGGATTTTTTTGAAATATTCGACTCGGGGGAAAAAAGTTTCATGCAATTACCTTTATAAAAGAAGAAATTATTAAATGATTGATTTAAGTATTTTGAGTGTTTTATTAAAATTTGTTCAAAAAAGTTTTTGGCTTTTTTTTAAAATCCCTGATTTTAAAAGTTTTAAATTGAAAATTTCGAAGTCCGTCGCCAAAAAACTCTGGAGTAGGTGAACAGTGCGACTTTTTAAAAATCCCTCACTCACATTTCAATAACGGAAAAAATATTGCAACAGCAAGTTTGACCTTGGCCGCTGAGCGTTAAACAGAGGGGGGGGGGGAATAATAATGATTCTCGCGCATGCGCAAAGCCTTTAGAATGTCTTTAAAGTTTTCATTATTTTTGAGGGCTCAATTTTTAATTGAAAATTCCAAGTTTTCACATATTGATTGGAAACAACAATAATTTTTAAAGAAAAAAGGTTACAAAAATAATGCTTGTATGATTTCTCGCAAAAACTTTATTTTATGAAAATCACAAAAAGAAATCTTTAAAATCCGTAATTTTTAAGCGAAATCGACACACGGGAAGAGAAAAAATCATAAAATATGCAAAACAGCATTGTTTTGTAAAAAAAAAAAAAAAAAGTTTTTTTTCTATAAAATTCTTTAAAGAAAAATAGTTTTTTCCCGGAAACGAAACTGTAGCCTTTTTAAAAATAGTTGTGTGCTGAAAAAAAGACAGGAAGTATAAATTTTTCAAATTAAAAATTTCACTACTATTTTAATTCTTGAAGTAAAATTGTGAGAATTTTTTGAAATATTCGACACGGGGAAAAAAGTTTCATGCAATTACGCATTATTTTAAAGTAAACTATAAGTTTTATGAAAGAGAACAAAAATTTCGATACTGATAAATATTTTAAATGAATCTCAGAAATGCATTGAATGCATTTTAATTTTAAAAAAATATATTAGTTTAAATCCATTATCATTAAATACTAATAAAAAAAATTCTACAGATAGCTCTTGAAACGTTTGGATGTTTGATTAAACATATATAAGTGTTAAAAATCCACTTTTGGGGGAAAACCTAGTTATATGCTAACATTCACTGAAAAAAACATTCAAAAAGAAAAAAATACTATTTGATAAAAACATTTAATTTTTTTAATTTTAATTTTATAGTTTTTCATTCCACTCTGTGTTAAAATTATTTAAACACGTATCTGCGAAAAAAAGTATATTATAAAAAACTAACTTATTAATTATTTTCAAGTATGAAAAAAGGCGACCGGCGGGTTTCTGCGAGGCGGACATCATCCTTCGCATTGACCGCGCACGGCAGTGCTGCAGTTATAGTCTTGAGTGTAGCGGAGCTCTCAGCACTCCGCCACCAGACAGTTAACCAATGTTTGGCTAAATGTAAAATAGCGTATTTTAAATTATTTTAAAAAATCATTACCTTTATTTTAAGGGCGTAATTTTTACGTTAATGCTCTCAAACATCACCAACTATTTGCAAAAATAACGTACTTTGAAATAAAAAATGTACAGAGTACTACTTTTTAATTTATTTCTCAGAAAAACATAAGTTTACGAAAATCACAATTTTTTTTTTTTAATCCGTAATTTTGAAGCAATTTTTTCAATCTTCGTATATGTTACGGATAATATTACTGTACACACGGAAAAAAGGTTTTGTGAGATTATCTTCATAAATGACGAAGTTATTCAATGTGAAGTAAAAATTAAGACTACTTTTTAAAAATTCTATAAAAAAAAGTTTTGGGAATTTTATTTTTTAAATGAATGGATCTAAAAGAGAAAGGCTTGAAGTTAATTAGTGTAGAATATCGATTTAATAACACGAAAAGTAATTCATACCCAACGATTTAGAAATAATTTTCATAAAAACGCATCAGTTTTAACACTATTTTAAAAAATTCGAAAAAAATAGAAAATATCGTTATTTTACAAAAAAAATTACACCGTGTTGTGGCGAAATAAATGATCTTTCCGATTCTGTAATTATTTTTTGTCTAATTTCGACACCGAAAATCAGATGACAATTTTAATATGGTGGAAAACGTAAGATTACCGCTCGGCCGAAACGGAAGGGAAGTTCGGCCAAGTAAGCAACCGGCAGGAGTAAAACAATTCGGCGTTTTAAGGTTTTTAATTAATATCTTTTTAACTAATTACAATATCGGAATATAAATAGGCAATACGGCTTCCCCGGAAAATTCCCGATCTTTTGGTACCTTCCGCGACTTTCTGCGTGGTGCTGTTCGTGAGAAGATAGACGCACATAGATAGATAGATAGATAGATAGATAGATAGATAGATAGATAGATAGATAGATACATACATACGTTTGTTTACCTTCGAATTTTAATAGTGTAGATATCACTCATATCGCGCACATACACACAATAGTGC